>JALIZH010030346.1:0-25774 GCA_030522465.1 Rhipicephalus appendiculatus | reverse complement strand
GCGATAATCATGCGAGGTGATGAAGAAAGCGTGGGAGAATGCATGGCAAAGCAAGGTAGGATACAACTCATAACTGATATTTATCGTATATGGAGCAATAGAAAGTATTTGCTCTAATCATGTCTCGTGAATTACCGTTCTGGCATCACGAAGAGCGCCAAAAGAATGAGAAACGCCTAAAGTGAATGACGCGCTCGATTTTGTATTTTCAGAGGCTGTTTTGGGGCCCTTATAAAGACAAGGTGTGCAAACACGGACACAAGAGAGTCACCGCAAACGCCGCTAACTGAAAAATCGTACAGCGGCGGAAAGGAAGGTAGACAAATTATATATATATATATATTAAGGAAGCTTCACACTAGTTGTGCCAAACCTGAAGGAAGTGCGGAGCTGGGCAGCCATCTTTGTTTCTCCTCAATTTCCTTTTTTTCCTCCTCGCATTCTTTCTTTTTCTTTGTTTCCGTTTTTTCTGTCTTTATTTCTGTTGATTTCCTCCTCTCTCTTTATCTATTTTTCTTTCCCTTTCTTGCTCTTTCTATTTTTCTTCCTATTTTTTCTTTCTATTTCTTGCTTGCTTCCTTTTTCTTCTTTTTTTTTTTAACGTGTTAGCCTGTGTTACGCCAAGCGAGAACATCCTATATACGAGAGCCCGCGCCCTTATAGTGCTCCGCACTTAATATCATCAAGGCGCTCGAAGAACAAGAGGGAGATGACTTCTCCTTGGCGCGAGCGCGCGCTCAATATGCTACAGATGGCTTTACGTGGTTTTTCTTGCGTTTGGCAAAGCTATACGACAGCATACTATGACAGTATATGACAGCTCGGGCCCTTAAAGTGCTCCGCGCATAAAACACTTATCTGCGAATTCCCAGGCAAGAGGCGATACCTATCAATCAGTTGCGTGTGATGGTCTACGTGAGAGATAACTGGGCACTTTCTTGACGTCACTCTTGTGTCTGTTTTCACGTCGTGTCGTTTTGACATGAATACTCGCCAAATAGCTCAGCTATCGGTTATTCTAAGTTTTTCATTGAATTTACTTCTCTATACATTGATCGACTTACTCGAACAAAAATAAAAGGAAAAAGTGCATTAACCCATGGATATATATTACTTATCCATTTTATTTATCTATGCGCAGTGTATAGGTCCAAGACCACGAATATGCTATCCAGGGAGTTCTGTCGTCGCCCTTTTGGGCTGGAGGACGCCGCAGCGTTGAGGTCAGGCAGTACTGTTGATTCCTTTGGAGAAGAGAAACATACCAACTTCCTGGTAGCTATTCTCGGTGTGTCCATCTAAAGGAGATGTTCACAGTTGATTTCGGCACAGCGCATTCAGTTGCTCGAAAAACCGGTGAACCGTGATGTTTGCTCTTGACCGAACCCGCCAGCACATTCCCAGCGTACGAAGTGGATGAAAAGGCAGAACACGCAAAAAAAAAAAAAAAAAAAAAAAAAAAAAAAAGGTCTAAAAAGAGAGGAGACAACGCGAGCGCTACAGAGCTCGTGTTGTGTCCACTCTTTTAGTCATTTTTCTTTTGCGCTGTTTCGCCTATACCAGCTACGAATCGTTAACAACTGGCCCAGGGTTCAATCCTATTTATTATAAATCGCCTCACATTACTCAATAGGCGCGCAGAACACGAGATGCCATAGCTGTGCTAAGCTCTGAGCACTAAAGCGGGCTATGAGGGGTCTGCCTGAGCCATGGATGGGTTGGTTCCGCTTCCAATTGCGTACCATGCGTTCTGCTTTCTTTTGCGGCGTAATAACGATGCTCGAAGTATTAGATATAAGTGATTCATGTTTTCCAGCATGGTCTAGCAACCACTCACAAATTGATCGGCTGGCAGCCACTTCTCATTCCTTGGTAGGATGCAATGGCCAGCAATTCCGTCAGACGGCATGTTCAGTGCGGCATATAAGTGAGCTGTTTAGTGCGTTCGCATCATTTTAACAGTGTGAGGTTTCACTGATTTGTGACGTAGCATCACTGGCAGACGATTTTCATCAGGCACCAAAAATACTTCAGACCTATGACGAAGGACTAATGGCGAGATCAGTGCAGTCTCATAATGATTTATTCTTCCCTTGCTCTTGATTGTGCTAAGTAATAATTATGCTCTGACATGGTTAGTTTCCTTGCCTCACGTGACACGCAAGCTCTCAGAGTGGGGCCTAAGAGATTCCGCCCAATCATAAGGAGCCAGTGAAGAACAAAATGTGGAACAGGTACAAGTTTTTCTACCCCTACCCTGAATTCTACCTCAAATGCTACGTAGTCTAGCAATAATGGAATTTTTTACCCTTACCTACAGTTGCCTAGTCGTTAAAATTTCTTCTCAGTAGCAAAAAAGGCTGCGGCAGACGAGAGGAAGCACGGCAGACGTCAGTGCACTGTGCGTGCACTCACGCACAGTGCTCTAGCTCATTCGTTTCATGCCTAAAAAAAGCCGGCAGCTCCCACGCCCAGCGGGAATCAATGTAATGCGAAGCAGCCAGCGAAGAAACAAGTCATGCTGTATATGGCATCTCTGTCATGATTTGCATGTTAGGATCTGCCATTTATGTTAGTATACAGTCTGGTCGCGCACTTTTCAGCGAATTTTTAAACTTTAAAAACAACCTAAAGTAATGTTTCAGGCGAGGCACTCGCAGCATTTCAATAATAAAAACGGGGACATATGCGTAAGTTCAAAGCCGATATCTATGGTTGCATCTGGGCGACTATAGCTTGAAATATCTTCAGCATGATTTAATCAGCGTTGTAATAGTGACATAGCTATGTCGTAATGTCGCCAGCACTGGCAGTGCAATCGCAGTACGTTTTTTCTATTGCTCCTTATAAGCATCTGTCCCATTGATACCTGTACGTCTATTTGCAAATATTTCAATGATTAGCATGGTACTAGAGGAAAATAAACAAAAATGAAATAAAGGTGCGAGCACCTGCTTAGATTTTCCTCTTCTGTACCGATCAGTAGTGAAAGACGAGGCCGTTTTAAAGCGCTGTCATCTCGTACTTGACGCTGTGCTGCAGCTCATTAGTTTCGTGTCTCAAAAGGCGAACATCTGATTTCTTGCTTTCTCTAGCTCACAATAAATTTTGAGAATCAATTTTTTGTCTGTCCTCTTGACATGAACATGCGCATGTTTTGCGTACGTTTGTAAATTCAGTGCAGTTTTTACGCACGGATGCAATGTCTTCAGGAAGTCACTGCAGAAAGAACAGGGGAACAATAATATCGGTAAAAATTATTGTCACGCTTAAGACACAGTGAGTGAAGGCTGGCGTAACGGTCCTCCTTAATTTCTATCCGTTAGTTCTTCGTTTCAGCGAAAGTCTCGCTATAACACTAATCGATTCCTTTGTTATATATTACCGTACGCAAGCTTGTCATGTCTGGAGTGCTGCAGATGCCAAATGCACATAGATTCTAGTTGACTTGTTTTTGGACACCAAAAATATTTCTACAAATGAAAGCGACCAAATAATTAATATCTGGGATATTACGTCCCAACACCCCGATATGATTATGAAGGACGCCGTAGTGGAGGGCTCCGGAAATTTCAACCATCTGGTGTTTTTTAACGTGCACTGACATCTCACAGCACACGGGCATCTACCATTTCGCCTTCGTCGAAGTGCGACCGCCGACACGAGCAAATTGTAGTGAAGTCATATTTTACATTCTTTTCAGGTACGACACGTTGTTGTTAAAGAAATAAGCGTATCCATTTCAAGTGTGCTGGTTGACATTTAGGTGCTTAGAGATGTAGCGGTCCTGTTACGAGTTCGTGCCAGTGTGAACATCCACGATATATACATAGCGAAAAGCGACGGAAAGAATCCGGGTCAGTGACTTGTTAACCAAAAGTCTCGTTAACCAGCAGAAATGTTAACCAGCAGGATCTAACCATAAGTTGCCTACAGACATGACCAAATGTGCGTGATGTTTGTATGCCCATAAAGTACCTATAGACATGACGCACGCAAGGCAAAGGCAGTGCAAAATATATGGAAGTTTTAACTTGCCCGCTACTTTTCCAAGTGTAATAAACAGGCCTATTTTATTCTCGCAGGTGTTTTAAGATAAACATTTGTGTAAACTATGTATTCCATAAAAGGTTTCGTATTTTCAGCTCTCCTTAAATGGCCAGGAAGGAAAGCTGAGTGACGAGCTGGACAGCGAGAACCTGGACGACCTTGTGGGTACCAAGATGGCATACGACGCTTTCGAATCCTTGGCGAGTGAACAGAGGGACCAAAATCCCGCCGGGCTAAACATGCCAGTGCAGCAGGTGTTCTTCTTCAACCACTGCGCAGAATGGTGCTCTGAGGACAAAGAAGAGCCGCCCAACGCACCAAAGCGGTCGCGTTGCATAGTGCCGCTGATGAACTTGCGGGAGTTTTCCAGTGCTTTTGGCTGCTCTGCCGGAACACCCATGAATCCGCAAGAGAAGTGCACGTTTTGGTAGAAAAGACTTTACGGCTATTCCTGCGTTTAACCACTCATTCGTCATGTTTGTTCCTTAGTTTGTTTCCGAGTCGCCGAAACATTTCACAAGAAATACATGGCAACACATTCTTAAGCTTCACTGCATAGATGTTATTGCAGAGGCGTGTCTCTTAACAGCGAAGCTGTTTTACGCTAGCCGTCATTTATGTGTGCGGCCTGTCACAAAACTATCATCATCATAAACGGGTATGTGCCAAAAAAATGGAGAAGTCCCACTACTCGCCATTGATCCACAAAAAATGAAGAAGGTGTAGTGAAAAAGAAGAAGAATTGGCCTCAGCGGCATTGTTCTGTGCCTCAGTGTCATCACCATCGGCATGAGCTCGTGGCTGCTGCGCTTGGCTGAACGCTGCTGACCGCTGCCAGTTCTCCTGCATTCTTTGCTAATAAACATCCTAACAAGTGGTGGAGGTACGGGGTATCACAACAAGCCACTTGCAACCTTCGGAAAGGTAGTTGCGTCGATAAAGAAGGTCATCGCGAATGGAAAAGTTAGTAGCCTGGCGGCGGGGAGCACGAGATGGTGAAGAAGTGAGGGGATCACAAAGGATGCCCATGAGAGAACTGATCCAGGGATCTTTCCGTTGCTTCCGCCGTCATGTTGCGTAAGGCGGGTGATGCAAGTGCAGGCTCAAGGGCAGAGAGGCAAGCAGCGTCATCCGATGCTGGTGAGCGAGAAAGGGCGTCAGCGTCCGTGAGCTTGCGGCCGGATCTGTAAATAAAGCGGATGTCGAACTCCTGAAGTTTGAGCGCCCAGCGAGCAAGTCGTCCAGATTGGTCCTTAAGAGTGGATAGCCAACAAAGGCCGTGGTGGTCAGTTACCACGTCAAATGCTTGACCATACAAGTAAGGGCGAAATTTCGCAAGGGCGTAAATGATGGCTAAACACTCTTTCTCGGTGACCGAGTAGTTAGCCTCAGCTTTCGTCAGAGTTCGACTTGCGTAGGCGACGACATATTCATCACGCCCTTCTTTTCGTTACGCAAGCACAGCGCCAAGTCCGACGCCGCTGGCATCAGTGTGAACCTCCGTCGGAGCGGCAGGGTCGAAGTGGCGAAGGATGGGTGGCGAAGTTAGGAGGCGGCGTAATTTGGTGAAGGTGACAAGGACGCGGTGACAAGGACCTTTCCAAGCGGAAAGGTCCTTGTCACCGCTAAAAAGGTCCGTCAGGGGCGCACATATGGAGGCGAAATTTCAAGTGAAGCGTCGGAAGTATGAGGACAAGCCGACAAAACTTCGAAGCTCCTTTAGGTTATTTGGTTTCGGAAAATCGGCGACTGCGCGAAGCTTGGCTGGGTCTGGAAGGATGCCGTGCCGCGATACGACGTGTCCAAGAATTGTGAGCTGTCGGGCACTGAAATGACACTTTTTTAGGTTGAGCTGAAGCCCTGCGTCAGTGAGGCACGTGAGAACGCGCTCGAGACGAGTTAAATGGGTGTTGAAATCGGCGGAAAAGACAACTACGTCGTCGAGGTAGCATAAACATGTGGTCCACTTGAGGCCTCGTAAAATAGTGTCCATCATCCTCTCAAAAGTGGCTGGAGCAGTACATAGACCGAAGGGCATGACGGTAAATTCGTATAAGCCGTCAGGTGTGACAAAGGCAGTTTTAGGTCGATCAGACGCTTCCATAGGAACTCGCTTCCATAGGAAGTAGACGCTTCCATAGGAAGTATTCCGCTCCCTGCGAACAATCCAGGGCGTCGTTGATTCGCGGTAACGGGTAAACGTCCTTCCGGGTGATCTTGTTTAAACGTCGGTAGTCGACGCAGAACCGAATAGAGCCATCCTTCTTCTTCACAAGAACGACCGGTGACGCCCATGGGCTATTGTAAGGCTGCACAATACCTCGCTGGAGCATGTAAGCAACCTGATCGTCAATAACATGGCGTTCCGACGCCGAGACTCGATAAGGACGTTGCCGTAGAGGCACATGACTTCGTGTGTCAATCTTGTGAGAAATGGTCGTTGTGCGACCGAGACAAGAAGAGTGGCTATCAAAAGAAGCGCGGAACCACTGCAGTAGGTTGATCAGCTGGCTGCATTCTGAAGAAGACGTTGCGGCATCGATGGAGCGATGGAAAGCGTCAGAAAGAGGTTGGTCAACTGTAGGGTCAGAAGTGAGTGCACTGAGGTCCGTAGAGGTTGACGTAGTCGGAGCGTCAAAAATGTGACAGCCCTATTGAAAATCCTTGGTTGGTGGATGCTGGAATCGTTGCTGGATATGGTGGAAACAATAGTGGATGTGGTGGAAATAATAGTGTATAAGCTGGAAGCTGTGGTGGTTGTAATGGCTGATGATGGCGAGAGTGGAAAAAATGGTGGCAGATGGTGGTGATGGTGGCGAGCCAATGATGGTGGCAGGGGAAAATACTGGTTGATGGTGGCGATGCAAAATATGTTTTGGTGGATGGCTTGGTGAACAAGCTGGATGACGGTGGCATAGTGGAAACATGGCAGGATGATGGTGGCATGATGGAAATGCACGTGGCACAGTACGTGAAATCACTGTTATTTTCAACGTTTCCCTCTCGAATGTGTAGACAAATGTGTTTGCAGTTGAAATAAGCCAACGCTGATCATTACGCTTTCTAGCAGATTTTTTTTTATTCATGCGGTGACAATACCGCCTCAATATTTGTGGAGCGCAGAATCCGTGAATGTTTACATTTTTATCACGTACTTTTATCAGTTTCACAGCCGTGATGTGGTGCTGTATTGTGATGTTTACGTGCCTAGAGGTGTCGGTGTGAACCGCGACGCTAAATGTGTTACATCGCCGTGCAATTGTAGAAGTAAATGAGACTTTTCAAAATTAAACGGGTTGACCAGAAAACAGCTGCCACTTGATATCGCCACGCTAGAAACTCAACTCTGGAAATTCTTGCACACTCATTACTTCAGCTGCACTTTAAGGTAACAGTGAAAATGCGTGCGAAGCTAAAATGCACAATCTTTCACCGTCAGCATGCGTCGAAATAAGCCGCACCAAGTATGACTTCCACCATCCGATTCTACCACCATGACTTCCACCGAAGTTTAGGCCTCGTACCGAGCGAGTCCGTCTACGTGTCATCGGCGCTTCTAGGTTTCAGGATACACGATACCGACGAGTACGAATGAGTTTACAGCACAGGTGTGACATCGGTTAACCTAAATGAAGCATTTTTTTCTTGTGTAAGGCGTCCGCACAAGAAGCGATGAACATAAATGCGACGCGCTTCCAGCAAACGCCTCCGGTCACCGATAGCCGCTGGTCACACTCGCCGGCACTTCTCTGGCTCGTATGCGAGAACAGATATTTGTCAATTCGTATGTCTTCCTGACCCAATATGATGACATATATTTCCCGCGCACTGCATTCTACTTGGCCTAGCGGTTATGTAGTTGTGCCTAACGATAGCTACACAGATCAGTGTGCTGGCACGGCCGCGCTCGTTGCGCAGAAAGACATCACAGTATTAAATCAATTGTACGCGCGTATTTATAGAACGAGCTTAGAGTCGACACGAAGCCTCTGCACATGGTTCCCTTTCAAAAGAACGAGAAACAGATATATTAATCGAGGCAGTAACAGCCGGTTGATATGTAAATATATACTTTTTAGTTACGTTGTGAATTGTTACAGAAATTTAGTGCTGTTGCCATTATCGACGTCCCATCCGTTACTGGCATCTGTTTTCTTATGTTTAATCAGTGTGCAAATTTTAGAAGGAGCGGGAAGATCGTGTCTGTCTCAAGTATGCGCCATACAACGCTGAAGTTAAACGATGTGTTAGTGTTGACTAGTCATTCTGCGACCCTCAAAGCAAGTTTCAGTGTGGCGTAGTGGTAGAGTACTTGACTCACGATCCGAAGGTGCCGCGTTCAACTCCTCGTGACGGAATTTTTTTTTCAAGCATTTTTTTTTGCCCTGAGGCTTTCTTCATTGTTTTCTATGCAATTACTTAGGTATGGAAGCTAGGGACGATGATCCTGACGGTTTAGAGCCGTTTTGCGCTCCATTGGTTTCCAGCATCCGTCATACGCCAGCATACACCATTGCCACCGTATTCCAGCACCATAATCCACCATAATGATGGATGGTGGAATCCACCATTCGTATGGTGGACAGATTTTCAATAGGGAGGTGTCGATCGTCTGTACGCGACCGAGGCATTCACCATGGTATAAAGGTAAAGGTCACTCCAGGGTGTTGTGAACGAGCGTCTTCGTGACGCCACTGCGAAGAGTAAGGAGAGCAACTCGCAGTTGCGAACATTTGCGGCGAATGAACAGTTCAGATGGCGTAAACAGAACATCGCCATCTGGAATAGCGGCGCACGACACAGGTACAAGCCGGGAAGCGCGCGGAGGAACGGTTGTGTCACCGGATACGGACAGTTTATAGCACGGAAGGGGGGGTTTCGACAGCATCAACGTCTGGAAGGGCGGAAAGCTCTAGTTCGGCGTGACAGCAGTCAATGACGGCGTTATTATTCGCAAGGAAGTCCCAGCCTAATATTAAGTCATGGGAACACGAGGAGAGCCCGACAAACTCGATGATATGCACATGTCCTTGGATTACGACTCGTGTAGTACAGGCCGCGAGAGGTGTTATGTTTTGTGCGTTCGCCGTTCGAAGGGAGAGGTCGGATAATGGCGTCAGAACCTTTCGGAGTTTGCGGCACAGCTTGGCGGAAATCACGGATACAGCGGTTCCGGTGTCGACAAATGCCATGACGACGAAACCGTCAAGCGACACTTCAATCACGTTCGCTGGAGAGGGGCGAGGACTTGTGCATGGTGGCGTGGACGCAGTTCGTGCCTCGGGAACTGCAGCCATCAGTTTTTCTGCTCGGTGGGTCCGGTATGGCGTCGCATCGGAGAAAGCGAGCGACGACGTGGAGATGGGGAACGGTCGTTAGGTGCGAATGAGTGATCTGGGTGAAATGAAGAGCAACAATTAGCCCAACAATTGGCCACAGAGCGACGGCGGCAAGCCGATGTCCCCAAGTACGTACAAGAAGGGCACTCTAGCAAGTGGGAAAGGCAACGGCGGCCGCGAGAATACCCCGTATTGATGAGAGGCCTACACCAACGACGACGTGCCCATAGATCTATGAGGGGTGCGAACGCTTGGTTTGAGCGCACGGTTTTGTCTCTGTAGTTTGTACATGCGTGTCGTGTCTGTGTCTCTGTAGATTGACCAGAACCTCTCTGCGCTGAGAATCAACGTACATAACAACCTTCCATCGCCTAGCTTATGTTAAGCAACAACCTAGAAGCCACCAGATTAGTCTTCCGATTAGTCTCTAGTTTTGCTGTTTCAAGCCTTGCGCAGCTTAGTTCAAGCTTCGCCAATTTTAGAGATAAACGTCTGTAATGACGAGTACCCGAAAATGCCTATTCCCCCCGTTTTACGCAGACAGCCATAGATCCACCTGCTTCTGTACCTCCAGTGTTTTACACAGACAACCATAGATTCACCTGCTTCAGTACCCCAGTCAGGCGATCGACGAGGTCTGTTTCACCTACGTGGAGAGGCTGGCGTGGGGAGTGCTCTACCTGCCGCAGGGGTACTGTTTCACCGAACCGCCACCACTTACTACAGCTCATGCCAGTTCGCTAGGGCAGGCCAATTCCATCCTCTAGATGAAAGCGTTCTCTGAATTTTGCTAAAGCCTCAAAACAACCTCCAATGTGTGGCCTCCAGGGAGGACTGGGCTTTTTGAAGCTCTTTTTTTCGGAGAAGCCCATTCGCTCGATTACCCTACAGCAGGCTAGGCCGCATCGCCTGCGCAGACTGCGTTGCCAGGGGTTAGAATATTGCTGCGATTTCCGTAGGTACTGCATACTGTACAAAAGCTAGAAAAGAAGATATTTAATAAAGCGGCGCCTTCGCGTTGTTAAACAAAATATTCCTCAGGGGAGAGAAACAAGAGCAATGCACAAAAAGTTTGAGCTCTTAGCTGGCTCGTGATGACAACAGACAAAAGCGCCTGAAGCGTGCGACACATCCCTGTACCTATGTTCATACATGAATGATTATAATTTTTTTGGTCATCGCTGCATGAAACTATTAACTCTGATATTTATGTAATTAAATGATTAGGCCTGCTTGTGATAGTGTCAAAGGCAATCACTGGTGCCCGTCCTTGCCTTCCGAAAATCATAGCGAACCATTACTGTACTATGCGTGGTTTAAACTGTCCAAGACAAGGTAATCGTCCTCAATACGATAACGTGTCTGCGTTACCTTCCTCATTGACCCATTCGTCTACACGCATCAATGACTGCAGCGTGCATTTCCATGAGGATGAAAGTTTTCATTTCTAAATTGGGCCCACAAAACCTAGTCCGCCTTTGAAACTGATGACGATGAGGGTAAATATGCCCAGGCACCTATCAGGACTCCACAATGACGAATGAAAGCCATCGCTGTTTCACAGTAGTTCACATTTCAGAACACATAAATTTCGTGCCAAAGGATGAGCTGCCCGTGCTTTTTCTGTCTTGCAGTACAGGCTCTGGTACAAATGTTGAAAAGCACGCCTAGAGGGAGCGGCAACTTAATAATCATTCCCGCGAATAGCGTGACACATTACTTTTTCGAAATAAGAGTTTTTTCGAGTAGCACAGTAACTAACAGTGGTTCAATTCGGCAGTTCCCGTAGCAGCGTGCAATCCTCTAACTCTCTCCTAGTGCTAAGCTCGTTGACGCAACCCGGATTTCCGTCCACTTCAGCCACATATTCGTGGGAGCGCAATGCACGACTACCCGTGTACTTAATGTTGTTCGCTTGCCAGTGAACACTGGGCCGTCAAAATTACTCCGTACACTCTCACTTGATCGTTCCAAGTTTCGGCATGCTCAAGCCCACATATGCATGCCGAGAAGTGGTCCGCAGACACACGGATGCTCTTAATATTGTCACGAGGTCGTGATGAGGACAAAGGTGGCAGTCAAATAAACTCTTTATTTGGGCGAACCTGTGCCCGGAAAAATGAAAAAAAAATAATGGGGGACCCTTAAGCTTCGCCTTTAAGAGTTGAACGCGATAGCGATATGTTGTCCCTAGTGCGTACGTCAACCACTTAGTGCATTCTTGTTATGCACCCACTACGTGGTGTTAAGGGAATACGCGCAGTAACTTGTGCGCCTTTTGTAATGGGTGGCCGGCTTTAAACCACGAAGTTGTTATGATAGTCATGTTCAGACGGCCGATGGCAATGTACGCTTGTACCACGCAATATTACTTCGATATCACATGTTGTATTGCAACGCCTATATACAGGACGCCTGTGTTTGTGAAGCACGAGTTATTTTCACCGCATTTCCAAGCAGAGATAGCTATTTTCACTTCTTTTCAAGCAGAGGCATGGCTGTGTGATAGAACACCTGTATACCGCGCAGCGGGCCTGGGTTCGATCCTCACTCGGACCCGGAAATTTTTATTATTTGATTTGCATCTTTCTCGATTTTTCGGTCACGGACAAGATGGCGATCATTCACTCACAACTAACGACACGGACACCGACGTCGCCGCCGGAATTTCTGCGAAACTACCTCTTTAACGCTCTCACGTTAAAACTCATACTCCAGCAAAACATACTGTATACACTGATAGCGGCGAACAGAGCGTCGGCCATCGATCAAACTGATCTGCGTGGGGCAGCGTCGGCAATTGTACATGCAGCATCGAACATCCGAGCCTTATGGCTGGTGCTTGCGTAAGCTCTCGAAAAAACTAAAGTGCTCGCGTCCTGCGGGTAATCTAAACAGAATGATGTCAGATAATTGCAAAGTTTCTATAAATTGCGGCGCGATCCACGACGAGTGTTGCTAACAGTGTTTACGGTGAAATCAGAATATATCACAAAAAACAGAGTGGCAATGCCCCCCCTCTGAAAAAGAATCACGCAGATGGTTGGAACAAAACATTGAAAATATGCATGCATTGCCGAAGAGCAATAATCAAGCAAACAAAATGGGAATGGCTTAAGGCGCACGACATCAACAACTTCAGGTCCTGTGCTGCGCCGCTGAGAGTCCATAATGCTCCCGGTACAATCTCGTAGTCTAGAGCACCTATGCGTCGAATAACTTTGTATGACCCGAAGTATCGCCGAAGAAGTTTTCCAGAGTCCATGACGGCGTTTTGGTGTCCATATTATAGCACTGCACGGGCTCGGGCCTACCCGAAAACCCGAGCCCGGCCCGGCCCGTGGGCCGGGCCGGTTCGGGTAAGGTAGTTTTCACGGCGGGCCCGGGCCGGGCTAGGGCCTGAAGCTCCGGGCTTAGGGCCGGGCCCGGGTTTCAGGTGGCGGGCTCGGGTCGGGCCGGGCTTGGACTTTGCTCAGTTCTTAAAGGGACACTAGAGTGAAACAATGAATAAGTTTAGATTGATAAATTGTACTCTGAGAACTCTAATGTCTTTAATTGCACCATGATAAGTTTATTAATACAGGAGAAAATAAAGGTCAAAGTTCCACTTTTAGATTTCGCGCCGAAATCTCCACGCGTGATGGCAGTGATATGTCGTACTTTGCAGAGATTGGCTCGATGGAATTTCCTGAAAATAGGTATGTTAAATCTATGCCCCCTGAAAGGCCAATGCAGGTCATTTTTAAGGATTTGTAAATATGTGGGCCCATATGTACATGCCGTCAAAATGTATGACGTTACGGCTTTTGGTCCGCGAATTTCAAAGTGGCGTCGCCATCAGCATTTCCTTTTTGCAAAATTTCTGATCACCAATAGTCTTGTCGCGGCGAGCGTGGTGATTTTGGAATTGAGAAAGAGTAATTTTCTTATAATAGAAAAGTTGTGCGTCACTGTAGTTTAAGCTATTTGCCGGAGTTTTTTGAGGGACACGTACTGAACTTCCTTTGCTTCTTGCATACGGTGCTACCTGATAGACTAGGCGCTTATATAGTTAACATCTCCCTATTCTTTGCTTTATTAATTGCATTCGCTATTATTTTATACCCTGAATTCTATTTTGTACTGGCAGTAATAAATGTAATACGATAAATTTATGAATAAATTTATATCTTTAACTGATAATAGGAAGAGCAATCACAGAGCTCCAAAGCAGGGCAACTTTCTTGAAAGTTCCCGCAGTCCACTAAAACCAAAGGTCTGTGCGTAGTCTAGTTACATAGAATCTCTATATAAAGACACGTCCTTTATTCCGAGCTCCGTCACGGCTCCCAGTGGTCATGTGACGCGACTTAGACAGGCGCAGCCTACATTGTGCGCCCACATTGTGAACGTCTGAGTTTTCGTCGTGTTCCGCCATATGGTGCGAGAGCTACATGATACTGCTGTCACATGGTTAGAATGTTTTTGGAATATCATAGGTACATTAAAGAAGGCGTTGGGCATATTGTATTTCCTTGACGATATATCCGGCTTGAAAAAAAAAGACAATTACGAATTCCACACTGGGTGATGTCCCCTTATCTCGAACCATATGCATACAATGAGTAAGCGCCGAGAAGCTTATTCACGCCTTAATAAAGGGAAACACACCACTGGTTCACGAAGAGTAATCACCAATCAATAAATGAATTAAACAGCGGCGCGCTACAATGCTTACCCACGTAAACCGATGTGAACGTGTTTAGAAGAGCGTAGGCTAAATTCAAAATTGTGTGGCTTTCTGTACATTTCAGGAAGATCATGCGTCACCTATGTGCTGTGTGCTACGCAGCTTTGCTGGTATTCTACCTTCATTACCAAACTGGAACCAAACCCGCAAACAGATCAAATTTCCTTTGTCTAACTCCTGCCACTCCTATCCCCGTACTCCAATCGCCACCTTCACTTGGTACAACATCCTCGGCAAAGCATACATATTATAATATGAAAAAAAGAGCATAGTACAAACCATGCGTAACATACACTGCTGAAACCTACAAGGAGAAGCCCTGAAAGAGAAGTTTTACAGATTATATTGAAGAGTGGCACGACGTTCGGGAACAATAGAAATGAAGCGATGAGCAGGAAAGCTATGTTCATTCTGCAGAAGTCCGCAGAGACGTCCGAAATTTGCTCCACTGGGGGAGGTCTGATAACTACGACTGTCGACGCCTTCACTATTCGCAAGGAAGGCCCCTACACTAGCGCAAACAGTTCAAGAAACTGTAGCGCGGCAATCTGATGCAACAGAGCAAGGCGTGCTTACAACCAAAATCTCTTGATAATTTGACTTTCTGCACAATGACTTGTAAAGAAATGAACTGTGAACCATGCCACAAAAAGTTATTTCATTTGATTTTCATTTATTGATACCTTCAAGGCCAAAGACATTGCAAAAGGGAAGTGAGTAAAATATCAGAAGTGAAAGCAAACAAGAAACGCAGCATACAATAAATAAATACACGAGTTCTTCGTCCCTATAGATTGTATATACTAGCAGTGGTGCGATATATGGAAATAATGGTATAGTAAATATTTTTTCCCGTCCTTCCGGCTGTTTGTAGGTATTTCGAAAAGTACAAGTGGTGTGCGGAGTTCGTTATAACGTTGATCTAGGTTAGCGTATTTACAAGAAAGGTAATCAATATATCTATGTTTCTGTATTTCTCGTGCCGGTGCAGGGTGCCACTATGCTGAAGAAAGGTGCTACATATCCAGAAGGGTGCATGATTGGGTTTGATGTAAAGCATGCTTTAAATTTCTATAGAAAGCGTAATAAAAAGAAAGCGAAGAGAGCGTTCTGTTCTTTGTCTCCTCTGCTCTTATTGCTCTCCCTGCTGGAACTGAACTCGGGCTGGAAATCACATTTTTTTTTTGCTACAATATCTGCTACCGTAGGCGTTGGTAGGGGCGTGCAAAAGTCAAGCTCACCAACACTTGTTCCTTACCCAAGCCACACAAGCACTCCCCACCTCCCCTACCATGGTGCAACACGAGTTTGCACTGCAACGCCCAATAAAAAATTCTGCCGATGAGCTGCCCGCGGGAAAAAAATGTACGTTCCTCGAAACTGGGTAATCTGGCACACCACTGGTTCACGAAGAGTAATCACCAATCAATAAATGAATTAAACAGCGGCGCGCTACAATGCTTACCCAGGTAAACCGATGTGAACGTGTTTAGAAGAGCGTAGGCTAAATTCAAAATTGTGTGGCTTTCTGTACATTTCAGGAAGATCATGCGTCACCTATGTGCTGTGTGCTACGCAGCTTTGCTGGTATTCTATCTTATTAGGGCGAATGGCTTACGGATTTTCAAGCGAACCTTGTTATGAGCTATATATATATCGATGACGGCGTGGTAGCACGAGGACAAACTAGCAGTTGTTCCGTGCACGAATACAACCAATGAGCGAAGCTCCTTAGAAATGGGACGCATGCGGCGTTTCATTGTCCAGGCAGCGGACCAACCACTGGGCGGACGACAGGGTGAAGCGATTGGTTTGTCTGCGTTTGCCCGTTTGAGGGGGGGAGGGCAGAGACGAAGTAAGAGGGAGAGGGAGACTAATCTGCCTCCGTTTCGCAAGCGTTCGTATTCTCGCGCTTTGCGCATCGTGCAGACGCCATCCGCGTTCCAGCGCCCAAATAGCTCATTTATCCTGCCGCGTGAGGGGGAGATGCCAGAGCTGGCGTTAGCTGGCGCCGCCAGGGAGCTTCAACGGCCACGGCGACGGTGGCGTGCCGGCCTAAGGAGCTTCGCTCCTAAAAAACCCGGTGGCGGAGCAACGAAAGGATAAATGCTGCCTTAGAAGGTGCGCCGGTCCCATGCGTATATGTGTGCGCCGGTTCCCATTAAGTGCTGATCCCTGCTGATGCCGGATCTGATATGACAATCGATCTTTAATCGCTGTCACTTTTCATTTCACTCCATTTCATGCTGGCTGCATATGAACGCGTGACCTCAATGAGTCACGATGCAAGATTGCAAACTGCGTAGGCGCGGCCTCGCGCCACACCCCCAACCAATGAGAGCCATTTCACTCCCGCAGTGTAGGCAAAGGGAATTAGTGGGCTGGCTACGCACACGGGAAGATTCGCTCAGCGTAACCGCGTCAACCTTTTGTTTTCCCCCCAATTTTAGGATAGGAAACGGGACGGCCTCCCGATTTTTTTAAAACTTACTTTAAGACAAACGTTACGTTGTGGATGGCCGTGTTTCTTTTTTTCTTTTTTTGTAAAGAGAGTAGTTTTTTGGACGTGGGGGGGCTTACCATGCATGTAGAATACACTGGAGCTTAAAGTGTAGCTTATGGTTCGACATGCCATCTGCACTGGTTTTAAAGCACGGACGTCAGTTATGTCGAAACGAAGTGCATGCATGGTGCGCTGATATGCATGTCATAAGTCGCAGTCGTTGGCCTGTTCACTTGAGCTGTTGATTAAATTGCTATAAATGAGGATAGCTACCACTGCAAAAATTACGTTCCCCCCGTCAGTGCTCCTGCACGTATATGGTATTTAAGAACTCGTTTCGCAGGAGTCCTGGCGTCGACATTGTTGTTGGAGTCATTGGTAGTGAGCGAAAAATCAGCCTTATCCATGAGCGAGAATTCCGTGTAAGATGCTAATAAAGAAATAACATAAAATATGCGGCCCGGGTGAGAATCGAACTCAGACCTTTTGCATGGCAAGCAGGTGTTTAACCACTGAGCCACGCCAGTGCTTAATGCCGCGTCATACAAAGAAAAAAAGGAAGGAAAAAAAATGCTGTGAGAATGTCAAGTGGTGTGTGGAGTCTCCCTAACTTATGTACTATTGCTTGGCAGAATCGCAGAATCGCACATGGCGCCAAAAGAAGTGAATTGTGCAAGGAGTGGGTAGTTTCAAGCTGCCTCTACATTAGAAATTGTGCAGTTACACAGGTGCGCGTGGCACCGTAAGACGTATTAGCAGTAGGCATTTTGCCAATTTGCAAAAGACGGAATTATGGCGTACTGGGCACTTCGCAACTCTAGATCAAGTAGATAATATAGGAAAATATGAAACGGCTGATGTTACGAGCACAAGGGTTCCTATTCTTGCGGCACGGTTGAAGGCGAAGATAGATCTATCTATCTACCTATCTATCTATCTATCTATCTATCTATCTATCTATCTATCTATCTATCTATCTATCTATCTATCTATCTATCTATCTATCTATCTATCTATCCGCCACGACTTAGTGGTCTCCTGGCCGTATCGTTAATGGTATTTATACCAAAATTGGCATGGCATAACATGACTGTATGACGAACATTATTGAGTCGTCATATCATGAAAATCATGACTAACTTGTCATGGTACGAAAATTGGTACGATGAGACATTTCTGCATGACAAACATATATTACAGGTGCTAATATGAAGATCATGACCTGCATGTCATGTACAACATGATTTACATGCCACGCTCATGGCGCGCTGACGGCCGTTTCGCTAGCTTCATATGCACCAAATTTGATATTGCGTGACGTGACTGTATGACGAACATAAATGCCAAGTGGTGACATGGAAATCATGACATGTCATGTGCAACATGACTTGCATGCCACGCTCATGGTACTCGCGTGGCCGCTTCGCTAGCTTGATATACACCAGATTTGGTATTGAGCGACGTGATTGTATGACTATCATAAATGACAAGTGGTAATATGGAAATCATACATGTCATGTGCAACATGACGCATGCCACGCTCATGACACTCTCGTGGCTATTTCGCTAGCTTAGTATACACCAAATTTTTAAGGCAAAAGCATTTAATGTCTCATGCTCACGTCCGTCCGTCCGTGCCCTGGCACGGTGCCAGGTGGCCGCCGCGGACGCCGGTCGCGTTGAACGCAACAGCGCTTGTTTTTTGCTTACGCAGCGTCGCTGCGCCCGGCGTAACTAATCATGCAAGGAGGGAGACGCGCTCATCACGTTGCTTTCTGAACGACCCCGTCTCAGTGGGCACAGGCGTTCGAGGAAGACACTTTGGAATTGACAGTGTCCGTCAATTTAAACTCTGGAACGTGGATGGCGTCTGCACGATACGCAAAGCGTAAAAGTACGAACGCATGCGAAACAGAGGCAGATTGGTCTCGCGTCTCGCTGCGATTCGAGGTAAATAATTAAGCCAACATACTTGGCAGGTGGTAACAAGAAAATCTTGGCATACATGCCATCTGAAATACCATTTATATGCCACGCTCATGGTTCACGCTTGCGTCCAGTTCGCTAGCTTGATATATACCAAAATTTGTATTGCGCCACGTGACTGTATGACGAACATAAATGACAGGTCCTGAACATGTAAATCATTACATGCACATTATATACAGCATGATTTGCTCCTTGCTGGCTTCGTCGCATTACATCGATTCCCACAGTACATGGGATCTGCCAGTTTTTTTCAAAATCGTGCTGATCTCCTGCATTGGAAACGGTGTATTATAAGATTACTTCGGGGAGAAAAAAGTCAGTTTCGCCGCAAGGGCGAAGCAATGGATGCGATAGCAACAAATTGGGATTTTATGCGAATAACGACAAGGGGATAGAAACTTGGAGTGCGCCGCTCAAGCACAGAGGACGCACGAAAAGAACACACACAGGACGAGCGCGAACTAACAACGATCACAACTCGACACATAACGCGCTGCTCACACACAAAGAACGGCCGAAACGGACGCACAGGTATACACAGGACGAGTGCGAACTAACAAGTGTCACAGTTGTTACTTCACTGTGTTGGAACAGCGCGCTTCTTTCGCAAACTGGGCCTCTGCAACGAGCGAAGTGACCTTTGAGCTCTCTCTAACCTAAACGCAATCTTTCCGGCCTATCCCAAGATAAGGGCGTGCGCGCGCATTGGTACGAACGACTACGCCCAGTAGGGCAAAGGGCAGGTTTAGGGGTCAAGGTATCGTAAAGAGTGGGGCGCCGAGCGCGCAATTCGCGCCACCTCGCTGATTCGCTGGTAAGGCAGAGAACACTCTGATATTTCCCCGAGATCGGCGTACCACCAGCGCTGAATGGTGTATATAAATAGCTCGCCGTCGGTAGGCTGAAGGACGTGCGCTTCTGTGGCCTAGCGGTTAGCACCGCGCGCTGCGGAGCTAGAGGGCGCCCGTGCGATTCTGCGCGTCGGATCATATTTTACTGGATTATTTTTCTTCGTCGCTTATATATATATATATATATATATTGTCATGACCAAGAACGACGACGCTGGAGCTCTGGCGCACGGGCAGCTAGCGCGTAGTACAAAAGGAGGACGAGGACCAGAATAAGAACAGCCGGCCCGCAGCAAGGGTGCTGTCTCTTGTGTCTCTTCCTTTACAATGGCGCATCCGTCGAAAAGCTTTGCCGAACCCCAGCTGCCAGCTTGAGGTAACACGCTTTCCAGAGGAACGCTGTCAGGCTTCCTCGTTGATGGAACCCGTAAGTCGGCCTCCACCGAGCGTATCCATTCCACCAACAGCGGACGGCGTCCAGGCCTCCACGATGGTCCCGGGGAACTACTTAACCGGTGGCGTGCTACTTCGCGCCAACAGTACGCACGGGCTCCGTCTTTCTGCGAACGCGGTTCACGCTTCTCAAGGCGTGGATCGTGTAACAAGGACTCTACCATCATCTGAGCCGCCAAAGGACACCGTCCAAGCTCCCTTGGCCGTGGATCTTCCCTCTGTGAGTGCTACGACCGCCGCATACTGCTCGGATGTGATTTCTTGCTCATCACGCGCCACCAAGACAGTGCACTGCCTACCGTTGCCCGGGAATGCCGTTCACGCTTCCCGTCGTGAGAACGTCTCCCTCGGTACTCCACTAACACCTGAGCCGCTTACGGGTGCTGTCGAAGCTCCCTCGGACAAGGGTACCGCCTCAGGAAGTGCACTGATCAACTCCTACCCCTCAAACGTCTCCACTGGCTCCGCGTGCGGATCGCCCGAAAGCGCGTCCGCTCTTTCCCGTACCATCACGCGACTCCGCGTCACGGTCGACGCCTTGACAGCGTCAAGCTCGGCGCTGCTTCCTGCGATCGTGCCGGCATTGAGCGCCGCCAACGCGATGCTGGATGTAGCCGCCTCACTCGACCTGGAGGCCACCTCACCTCAGCAACGCAGAGAGCTCCGGTGTGCCCTCATGCAGCTCTCACACCAGCTGGGCTGTTTCGCGTTGGCGCTCTCTGGGTTTTCGCCTGCGATCCTACCATCACAAGCCGCCAGCGAGATACCGGAGTTCCACGGCTTCGATAACGACGCCGACCACTGGCTGGCGACCGTGAACGCTCTCGCAGCTTGCAATGCGTGGACGGAGCAGCAGAAGTGGAGTGTGGCCATAGACCGCCTTCGAAATGGTGCCGCGGCGTGACATAGATACGAAGGCGTCCGGCAGCAGTCCTGGGCGGAGTGGAGCTTCAAGCTCATCGCTGCTTTTGGCCGGACTCCCTCCCACTTCTCTGCCACCATCTAGACCAACCAGACCGCAACCGAGGATGGAACCAAGGAGGGGCTCCTCCTCGAGGCTGCAGCTGAGCACTGCAGTTTACCCCTTCAGACCTCAGACTCTGTGTCGGGATCCGGCGTAAATCCATCACAGCCAGAAACCACATTACATCTCCACTACTCAAGTTCCGAATCATGTGGACATACCGCAATCCCGACTCCGCTGTTACTTGACTCGCCATCATACCAGGAATACGACCTGCCCACGGAGATAAGAAGCGAGATCTATCTTGACCCGTCGGAGCAACATCCTCGGCTATCAGAGCAGTCACCACATGAACGAGGAGCCAGTGACCTACTACAGAAAAAGAAAAGTGAAGTGGCACGGGTAATGAACATGGAAGACTTGCCCGTACAGCCCAAGTCTCTCTCCAAAGCCATAGTTGCTGAGCAGGATGGCTCTTCTGTGCGCATCAGTCCCTCAGCATTTACCGGTTCAAGCCCTACATGTCTGCCTACGAGGACAGCTACGTATTTGAAACGTCGCAAACCAAAGCCGAGGCTCGCCCCGTCGTCACGGTCCATCAGTGCGACCAGGGTTGTTCACCACGTCTTCCGCGCCGTCTACACTCCGAAGAAGTTGAAACCGAAACGCATGTGTGGAAGAGGCCATCGAACATGCATCAGACCACTCCTCAGACCGTCTCGCTGTTGTCTTAGGCCGTCAGTGTCGGTAACGGCTACGCAAGAACAGGCGCTACTACTCGTGGCATCACGACGGGACCAGCGCCTGCCTGTCTTGCGACCATGCAAGAACAGCCAATTTCGTCCACCAGAGCACCAGGCTTCCCGTGCATTGTTGCAGCATGCCCGAGACCGCTATTCAAAGACAGCATCTACGAAGTTTCAGGCTAAGCCCCAGCATGGCCGAGACTGGCCGCAGCAATTCAGCCAGTGTCGCCCACCGGAGGCACTTCGGGCAGGTCTCCAGGACCAACCGCTCCGATATAGCCAGCACCGCCCACCAGAAAACACAGAGGCAGATCCCCAAACACAGTCGCAGCGTGGCCGGGACCGGCCGCTGCGATGCAGTCAGTGCCGCCCACCAGAGCATTGTAGGCCGCTGCGCGCTCTCGCAGTCGTGGCCGAGTGTCATGACCAAGAACGACGACGCTGGAGCTCTGGCGCACGGGCAGCTAGCGCGTAGTAGAAGAGGAGGACGAGGACCAGAATAAGAACAGCCGGCCCGCAGCAAGGGTGCTGTCTCTTGTGTCCCTTCCTTTACAATATATATATATATATATATAGTGTTGAACCGACTTCCAATAATACAGAAGTGCCACAAAAATTTCATTGTTATAAACGATAATCTCTAGAAACGAGTTCCACGAAAAAAAACTCTAAATAAGGTGATGGCAGGCTGTTGTGAGCAATGTATAATGTGGTATGGGATATGCCAAGAGACATCAGTGAAAGTGAAAATGATGACAAAGGTGCCGAAAATACAGATCCTTTCACGGCACCCCCCCCCCCCCCCCCCCCAGGCCCCACAGAGCCAATGTATCACACCGTCTGAAGTTTCGTACGCTGAAATTCTTCGAAGTCTCAACTTTTTTACTTAAATTGAATGTTTTAACAGACGCCACCGCCGCTCGCGCGCCGTAGCGGATTTCCGAAGCCAGCTTTGCCACAATGTCAATAGATTGTGCGGTGAAGCATACCGCAAATCTGAATGGCGCAGGGGGAGGTTGGGGTTCTGGGCGCGGGCTCAGGAGCAGTTTTCCTCTTTTTTTTTTGAATCATTTAGCGCGTCATTGCCTTTCGGCACGGACACCGAACAGCCAGGTTTCGTTGTTATAACCTATAATGCGATATATAGTCATTGAATAAAGCGGGTTATTTCACCACAGAAGACGTGCAAAAGTTGACGGTGAAGCAGCTTCTCATTGTTATAAACGATATATTGTTAAAACCGGTTTAAATCATGCTACCCATTACATAGTATGCACTAAGTGGCTGAAGTACGCACTAGGGACATGATACTGCAAACGCGTTCAACTCTTAAAGGCGAAGCCTAAGGGTCCCCCAATTTTTTTTATTCTCCGGGAAAAGAGGCATACACCCTGATCCCAATATTGATCTTCAGGGTCAGCGCCTATCACTAAGCAAACAACATAAATTTGTAGGCTTAATTAAGGATACAAAATTAACCTTTGTGACGCATATTCAATACTTAAAACAGAAGTGTTCGGAAACAATGAATACTTCATCACTTTTGTCACGCCCTACATGTAGCAGTGGCAAAAATTGTCTGTTCGATCTGTACAAGAGCCTTTGGCGCACGCTTGTTGACTGCTGAGCCATAACGTATCAGTTTTCCTCACCAAGCGTCCCAGAGGTGCTGCACCCTGCCCATCTCATGGGTATTCGCCTTTCTACAAGTGCCTTCATAACAAGCCCTCTAGAAACTAATGTGTGGAATCTCAAGAGTGGTCAATACATTTGCAGAGATGATACCTATAATTCGTGTGTTTTTCAAAAGTGAATGGAAACCGCGAGATCTAGAAAAATGTGTTGGCTGCAGTGTTGCGGAATGGCCGCTTCCATTCCATTCCAATTCCATTCCAGGGAGTTAGAATTTGCCGCGATTCCATTCCTTTCGATTCATCGGAATGAAAGAACTTAGCCCATTCCCACTCCGGGAATTTCCGGGCAGTTCAATTCCATTCCTCTAATTCCTCAATGTAGGAAGGGCACCTTGACAGTTTTATCGAGTTGAGAATGAACGCCCCATAAAGCTGATGTCATCAGATGCATTAAGAAGTGCAAAAGTACGCAAAACACGTTACCAAGGTCGAGGTTTAGTAGCTTGGTGACATATCTCATGGTGAAACTTAAGGCGCACGAAAAAACAAGCACCAAGAAAAGAGACGACAGGACGATGCGATCGTCTCTTTTCTTCGTCCGTGTTTTTTCGTGCGCCTTAAGTTTCACCATGCACCACCACCAACAAGCCCATTCTTACATTCTTTCAAGTTACATATATCATGCAGTATAACCACCCTACTAATTCCCATAGGGGCAGCTCTCCTGCTACCTATGGTCGGCATGTTTGAACAAATGGTGATGTTGTAATATTGTTTAAGCTTAAATGTCTTAATGGTAAAATGACGAAATAGCTTATTTTTACGCTGACATAAGTAGTGTTCAAGAAGACTAAGCAGTGAAAGTGGTTGCTTGGGCGTGTTGGTGCGACATATTCGAGAGAAACAGCGCGAAAGACCAGGCAGGTAAAGACACAAACAACAGTGCTGTAGCTGAGTGCAGCACACAGTCGTACGCGATGAACTGTGTGCCCTCCCCCAAGCATCTCTGCCTGGTCTTTCCTCTTTCGCTCTGTTGTCCTCCACTAAGCAGTGAGCCGCTGAACGCAGGGGCCAGCGTGGTAGTGCGTTGTGCTAGTGCTTCTCGATCTGCCAACAGGCGCCGGTGCCACTTGGACCTCCCCCCAACCCTAGAACAGAGTGAACGTGGTTTTTTCTTCGGCGCGAATCGTCGCGTCGGGACTCGGGCAGGCGCCGCCGTGGCGGTGCTTACGTGGGCTCTCCTGCTTCGGCTGACTTCCCGAAGCAATGCTTTCAAAAGTTCATCGTGTACGACTATGTGCTGCACTCACCTACAGACCTTCGCCGACAGAGTTTTTGTTCAAAGGCGCCCATGTGTCTAGGCAGGGGGGACTGTACTGCAAAAGAGTGTAGGGCGGGGGGGGGGGTCAGAGATGTACCAAATTGGTATACAAAGCTTGCAGTGAACACAAGCATCGCGCCAGCGTCAGTACGCATCACAGCTTAGAGAAGCGCTTTATCGAATATGCGTCCGAGTTGCCGACGGCGACAGAAGCAAAAACAAAGAAGTGAAGGATGGGAAAACAGCAGACGGTAGGGGCTGTTTCAGACGGTAGCGCAGACGGTAGCGCCAACACACATGTGTAGGTAGAAAATCTAACTTCAAGTCTAGGAACTGTAGTGCTCCTTCTGTCATCATCTCAACCGTGAAATTTAGGCCGGCTGCCGTTTTCTCGGAACACTTTTAAGATATTCACGGAATGTGGACAATAATCACGAACATCAAAAAGCACCAAATAGTTATCGACATAGCGGAAGACATGTGTGACCAGTCCTTCCAAACCTTCCGCCAACTTTCTGTCCACAACTTTCTGTCCACAAATCTGTCGGTCTACCTTCTATCGCGCTAAGTGACGCGGAATTTCGATACCTAAGCGGCACCTGCACATAATCACAAAGTTTATCTGTTTTCTGTTTCCTTTTTTTTCCGTACTTCTCCTTTATATTAGCATGTTTTTTCCTAATAAAATCAGTTGCGAATTAGCGCCCGTGTTGTGCACCTTCTTTTCTTAGTCCTCGCCCCTCAGTGCGCTGCTAAAATCAAGACTTAACACAATGATTCACTACAATTGCGAAGCTTCTCGAACACTGAGGCGTGGTCTGCGCCGAGCAATGCTGGCAGTCTTTGTGGGAGTAATCCGAATACAGCAAAAGTGAACCAAGAAACGCACGTGGCAGTATTTATTCTAGTTTTGATTGTAACATAGAGTTGCGTTGTTTCAATGCTTTTAATATTCTGTATTCTATTCTTTTGTTGTATGCTCTCTGAAAGACCCCCAACATAATTTAACGAAATGTTGCAAATGAAAGATTTTATTGATTGATTGATTCACTCATTCATTCATTGATTGATGGAAGTGGGTACTCATTTTAGACAGTCTAAGAATAGGAAGGTTTTACTGGAAACAAACGATCATATGTGTATTTTAACCTGGAACAAAAAACGCTTAAATTCGACGTGTTCTTCACTACTAATA
>JALIZH010030345.1:0-21641 GCA_030522465.1 Rhipicephalus appendiculatus | reverse complement strand
TCCGTAACCACTATCGCACGAAGTAAGAAAAAAGCTAAATAAATAAAAACACCTAGGACATAATGGGAATGAAACTTCCGTGCAAGCATGAATACGCAGAGGAGGCAAGCAAGCAAAGCGTAATGAATGCACATACAAAACAATAAAAAATACAAGCCTGGGTGGTGTGGCAAGATTAAACACGATGCATCTTGGTCACATGGTTAGGCGTTAATTAACATAAACGCACAAAAAATTCAAAACTAAACTTTGTCACACGCTATGATGACAAGTCCATCACGAACCTTGAACAACTCGCAACATGTAGAAAAGCATGTGCTAACATTGCAACATCAACACCACACAATTCGTTTTCACCATGTCACAGAAAACTTGCAGTTCCATTCGCATGACCTTGCGAGAAAGTATGACTTTGAAGCGCTTGCCCATTCCCTTCTTAGAGTTATAATTTACTGACTAGAAGCATTCATTTCTCGACTGCAATTGTAGTGCGATACTGAAAAACGGATGATTCATGATTGCAAAAGAGCGATTGCACTTCCCATGTGTGGCGAAACATAAATTATATACCACCTGAGCAATTCGCTCTCCAATCTCACACCACCCAGAACATATCACACTTGAAACTTATTCCTGCAACGATAATGGCCAATTTCATTTCTGAAGCTATGGAAACTTGATAGTGTCTAGTTTAGTGCTCTGAACAAAGACCATATTATTGTCGTAGCACGTTAGCCTCACTGTGCCGAAATGAAAAATATCACAGTGTGAACACTGCTCGGTAACGCTTCATAATGAGTGAAGTGAGCTAAAAAACATTGTGACGGAATATAAATATCAGAGTAGAAAACTTATATACAGAAAGTGAGAACTATTGTAATGATTCCGGTGCGAATGACTAGGCGCCTTCAAAAGGTGTTAATAAAGAAAGAAAACGCGCTGGCTTTGAAGCAGTATTGCGATAAATAGAAGAAAAGAGAAATACTACAACAGAAAAAGTGGGTGCACGCATTATGCCTTTCGTCCGAAAAATTCTCCTTTATTACTCATTCAAGGTAACAATGAAACTGAAACACTTAAAGTCTAGTGAACAAACAATAAATGCGTAAAGTGAAACAAAACTGAACTCAGGCGAACAAAAATATACGCATAAAATGAAAGAAAACTAAACTCAAATAAACAAACAATAAATGCATGACATGAAACTAAAAAAAAAACTGAAGTGAACAAAAAATAAATGCATCAAATGAAACAAAACTACACAGAAGTGAAGAAACAATAAATGCATAAAACGAAAGAATACTCAACTCAAGTGAACAAACAATAAATGCCAATAAATGCTTAAAATGATACAAAACTAAACTCAAATGAACAAACAATAAATGCATAAAATGGCACAAAACTAAACTCAAATGAACAAGAAAAAAATGCATAAATTGAAACGAAACTGAACTGAAGTGAAAAAAACAAAAAGTCACAGTTTCGCCGCTAGGGCCAAGCAATGAATACGATAGCAACAACTTGGGATTTCAAGCTAAGAACGCCCAGCAGATCGAAATTTAGGGAGCGCTGGTTAAGCACAAAGGACGCACGAAAAGAACAAACACAGGACGAGCGCGAACTAACAATGTTCACACCTCGACAGTTAACGCTCTCCACAAATACAAAGGGCGCACGAAACATACGCACAGGTATACACAGGACGAAGGCGAACTAACAGTTGTCCCAGTTGTTACTTCCCTGCGTTGGAACAGCGTGCTTCATTCGCGAACGGGGCCTCCGCAGCGAGCGAAGTGGCCTTTGTGCGCTCTGTAACCAAAACGAAATCTTTCCGGCGAAAGCACGCGATGTAAATCCGCCCCAATCCTAAAATAAGCGCGCTCGCGCCCGCCAGTCGTTGCAACCTGCCCTTTGCCCTCGCGACTACGCCGCGAGGGCAAAGGGCAGGTTGCAATGAGTGGCGCCCAGCGCGCACTTCGCGCCATCTAGCTGGTTTGCTAGTAAGGCAGAGAACACGCTGATATTCCCCCGAGATGGGCGTGCCGCCAGCGGTGAATGGTGTATATAAATAGCTCGCCGTTAGCACGCCGAAGGACGTGCGTTTCTCTTGCCTAGCGGTTAGCGCTGCACGTTGCGGAGCGAGAGATCTTCCGTTCGATTCAGCGCGTCAGAAAATATTTTTCCGAATTATTTTTCTTCGTGGCTTTTATATTTATATATATACATATACATATACGGGGCCTGACGCTGACGCCGACGACAAAAAACAGCCGAGAGTGTGCATATGATTCAATCGCAATAATAAATGCATAAAATAAAACAAAACATGCGAAACTCAAACAATTAATTTAGACTGAACTCACAAAACACCATTAATTAATTAATGAAATTTCAAACTTGACAGTTAAAAATTAAACTAATTTTCCCTTTCTCGCAGGGCCCGTGCCAGGTGGCGGACCTCCGGCAGGATGCCCTCCTGGGCTGCTGTCGTCCTCTCTGTCGACAGCTCTATCTTATGCCGTGTGTGGAATGAATAATCGTGGTGGAAATGTCAGCATGAGTTGCTGATGAACTCACAACCAGCCAATGCCCGGAAGCTGCTCTTGTCAAGAATTGCAACGTGCACAATTCCCTCTCTGTTGAAGAGCCACTGACCTTATCGCGTCCTTTGGTTGTGTCCGGCGTCGTGTACAAGCTATGCCCCTCTTCGTTTGGGCAGACAAAGACCTGCTGGAACTACGCCTGTCATCTACTCAAATGCATCTCTCACCACCAAACAGCCCTTTTCAGGGCTAACGAACCGTTTGCCCGGCTGTTGATCGCTGCCGAGATACGATACCGAGCCCTCAATACAATGCATATTTCTTGCTTACATTCCCTGTTGCTTTGTTTTGCACATTTATGATTCAGTTATGATAACAGAACATACAGAATACTTGTCCTTGATGTAAAATGACACCAAACGATCTACCAACCTGGAGAATCTCGTCGTCCGGTTCAAGACCGCGGGTGCCCTGCGCTGACATCGTTGAGAGGATGTCCACCAGTCGTGGTCGCGGTCTCCGTGGTGGCCGTACAGGGCGCTGCAGCACTGAAAGTATGTAGCATTTCCCACAGCTGCACTAAGTTTTATGGTATGGATAAAAGCTGCAATGGCCAGGTTATGGCTTATTTGTCTTGTTCAATAACATACGAGAGCTTATTTTCGCTAACAGATTCAGGATCAATAACTTACCAGGTGCAGCGGCCACCCTTTCCGCACCACGCGCTGGATCCTGCGCTTCTGCAGGGTAAACATATTAACAGCTTACGAAGAGCAAATACATTTAGCGATAATTAAAACAATCGTTCTTTTGATGCTTACGTGTCGCGGCGCTACTGATTCCTAAGTCTCGTTGGTTGACTCCACCACTACATCCATTGCATGGACAGGAACATCAGCCTGCTGGAAAGTGCCGTAAGCATGCCCCTTCATAACGTAGCTATTCGGTACACTGGATATGTTAGAACTTTTCGTACGACACATCTGCGGAAACATTCTGCAGCTCCTGAGTGCTTAATGATCCCATATATTACCACCCTCGTGCACTTGTGTGAAGGCATTTCATTTCTGTGATGGTGAATTAATCCCCCCTTTCCCCAAAGGGCATTGAACTGAGATTCTTTTCGATTAACCTAACTGCTTTTCGATTCTCTCTCTCTTCTACGCTATTTTCATGTTCAACAACAAGGACGCGTTCCTCTGAAGGTGGCACTTACAAATAATGGTAAAATTTTTGTCGGCACCATTCAGGAAACCGTGGCATTTCGGGGCCAGTGTGCTTACCTCTTGGTAGGGGAGGTCTGTCACGCCACTTAGGCGTAGGGTCCCCGTCAACTCGAACAATCGGCCCTTGAAGTCGGGTGCCGGACCCCCTCCAGTGCCCCTGAAATGTACACCAATGTCGAAGAACAAATCGCCCAGACCATTCGACGGTCACTCACCTTTGCACTTCCGCGACAGCCGAGCGTCGTGGCGGGCGTCGTGGACTTGCTTACGGCACCACTCCTGCCACATCTTGACTTTCTTTTTAGCCAGCCCTTCCGCGTTCAATGCATCCGCCAGCTGCTGCCAGAGGCGTCACCGGTCGGCGAGAGTGAATTTCGGCCCCAGCTCGATGGCCCTCTAAACGAGCTGGGAATGCTGTTGCGTGAAGGCCAAGGCGATCTCCCGCTGGTCCTCGGAAACGCGAGGTCTCCTGGCTCCCGAAGTCGAAGCCCCCTCCGCCATACATCTGTTCTCGCAACGGCTTCACTGAACGAACCGCTTCAAACATCGCGCCATTTGAATTTTAATAGTGATGGAGACATTAATAAAAACATCGCTTGAAGCGGGGTAGTGGCTAGCGCCACCACTGAACGTTTCGCAAAACTGCAATGTAACCTAACGTCATTTGAAAACATTAAACACAATTATTTGTTTCAGTCGTTCGGAATCCCAATTTGAACTTGTGAAAAGCAACACCAACACATTTTGGTACTCAGTAATAATAGTGAAACATTTCTGAGCACGTCAGAAACGCTTCTCAACATATATACTGTCCCCAAGAAAACGCCAAAATTGTTACGCAGGCTTTCACTTCGGTAAATGGCTGTTTCCTTCCTCTCGTTCTCGTTTGCCACATGTTTGTGACGTTAAGCACGTACCGCCTCCGTGTTTACTTGGAATGCGTAGGAAACTCGCACCATTGGAGTAATCTTGACAGTTCTTTGAGGCGACTACCTTTTGCACAGTTTGCAAAACAGGTGTTCAGTGACGTGTTTTGATGTTTTCATCGTTTGTGGTTGTTTCTTTGTGCATGTAGCGCTTGTGCATTCGAGGATGATAGCCTTGGCTAGTGCTACTTAGACCAACTTCAGGTGGATGGCGCATAGGTATGCAGTTGACGTTAACCGTGAAAAGACGCGTGTATCATAGGAGTACATATGTAATCGTTATCAAATTAGATAGCCAGCGCTGCAACCACAGTTGAAGTTTCACCAACATTACGCCTGAATAAGGGCCTTTTTCCAAATCTGTTTCGAGGCCTTGTGTGGCTCTGTGGAAGAATACTTCATTGCCACGCAGAATGCTTGGGTTTGATTCCTGCTGGGAACCTGATCATTTGCATTCGTCGGGTGAACGCTGCCGATGTCAGCTTTTTCTTAACACTCTCGCATTTAAATTACAAATGTCTGTTATCACCGTTCCTGGGTAGATATAAACTGTCAATCACCTGTTGCACATACCCGCATACGACGGCCCGTGGTATGCGGATATGTGAGACACGTGTCTGGAGGAAAGGGTATGACGACGTACGAGACAGGATTTTTTTTCGTTATTGATGCCATGACCAGCTAGACATATTCGTCAAACCCTCTACCCTTCATTCAGGAGAAGGCGCGGTAAAAACCAAGACGACGCAAGGAACGAGCAACACAACACACGAAGCGCTGACTGTCAACATAAATTTATTCTGGTGAAAAAACGTATATAAATACACACGTAGGAACACCTCTTCATAAACAAAATAGAATTCAACCAAGAAAAAGTATATAGAAACAAAAAATGATAATAGGCTTGTCATCATCACATGATGCTGCGTGTGGATTGCCTAAGCGGGAGACCGATGACAAGTTAGCCAAGAGATTTCAAATTTCTTTGTCAGATAATGAAATCGATGGTGTGCTTGCACAGTTTTCTTTTAACACTGCAATATGCGCCTCGATAATTTTCCTCGTCGATTGATTGCTGCTCCTTGCTAGCGTGTCACATTTTTCAAATTCAGGGCGACAGCTGCATTGCCTTCAATGTAAATCTAGATTACCGCTAATGGCTCTGGTTGCGTTACAGTTGTGCTTACAAAGCCTGTCATTTAACCATCGGCTGGTCTGGCCGGTATAGCAAAGCCAAGTGGATCCGTGACCGGGGGGATCCAGTAGACAACGTCCCGACCCAAGACACGAATGACGACTTGTGTTGATTGCTACAGGAGAGACCTTCCTTGGAAGGGCTGTTGACACGGTTACATACTTTGGACAGCTCATTTGGCGCCCACAAAAAGCAACACTGACATTAATCCCCTGGCTAGTTCGCTTCAAATTATGTGACACTTTATGCTAGTAAAGTAAAACCCTGCATCTTCGAGCTTACATTTTCATAACGTTAGTGTTACTCCCACGTTTCGTGGTCTTACAAAAGTTAATCTCTTTCGAAACCGTTTGTGCTACAGAAGCCAGTACGTTTAGGCGGTAACCAGCTGCTATCAATCTAGTCACGTGGGCTTGATAGCTACCGCACTTAGAGGGCACGCACTATTATTCGAGCGGTTTAGACATGTCCAACCTATCGACTCCTCGTTTTATCAACCTAAAACAGGCGTTGTGAAACGAAAAGATGGCTTTCTTGATACGTGGTTCAAAACACCAGCGAACGCCCCTGCGAACTCCATTTCAAATGTAGGTACAGAAACCCAAACGAATTGTCGATTGCCATTTCGCAAGTTCATTCCAGGACTTTTGCACAAGATCTGACACTATATATTACACTAGAAGCGGATTTGGCAAAGGAGCCTGGGTCGCAATCAAGTCACACAAGAACATTATCAACAAAGCGGAACACATTTGAAACACCGAATTAGCGACACTTGTGGAAATCTTGCAGTCAACACTAGCCAGGAAAATATCACTGTGTATTGGCGTAATACATGAACCATTACAAATTCTTTGCTTTTCTGGATAGTTACACCCTTCCAAAGATAAATATGGTGGTTTTAAATAAAATTACAGCAGTCCAAGAAAGTTTGCAACTGCTAAGCCTGTTGCATTTCTGAGACTCACAGCCGCAACGTCAGCAATGCACACGTCCACGCAAAAATGCAAATCATCTTAGAGAATGGTATAATACAGATCTTTTAAGTCCATAGAAAACGCGGCAGTTCGTTTGGGCGGCGAACCTTTAAAAACTGGATGACGTCCTCTGAACCTTTTATCCTAAATCGTCATTCGGAGCGAACAAAAAGAGCTTGTCTTTTAGGAACAAGGTAGCGCATATTTACCAAGTATTACTTTCAGAAACTACCACCCTGAAAGGGGAGCCAATCTTATGTGTTTTTGCTGCGGAAAACATCTTTAGAACGTCGTGGTACAATTCCCGATGTTATGCGCAAGCGTGTGAAGATTCAGCCTTTCGCACTTCTTTTGGGCTTCGCACCTCACCTTAGCCAACGACAAATCATCTTTAAGCGAAAACACGGACTGTACCAGCTGAGTTCTATTCACATTCAGTGATGATTTCGGCATTTCAGTGAAACCACCTCTTTGTCTACTTGATGGAGAATTGGGAGCTCTGCTTGAAAAAATTCACTGCACGGGCTACCGCTGAAGGACAATTTTCCGACTTGTACCGAATAACACATCCAGTTTTTGAGAAACGCTCTTGGTTATGAAGTCTTTTTGACCAAGAATTTGAATCTTGCTCTTTCGTTCTATGTCTTTCCTTTTCTCTCTATGCACTGCTTGTCTCGTCCATCAGATTTATCGCATCCCACACCGGAAAAATCGGCGTACGTGTTCTGGGAGCGAACCTGAACAGCAAGAGAGCACGGAAAGAGCTCGTGCCTGTCCATGATGATAATAGTTTTCTCGCGACGACTAACGGCCTTACGAAAAGCTCAGATGACACCAAATATTGTCACATGCCGTAAATATTCTGTGACTACTCCAAAGATGCAATAGTTATCCAAAGATAGATAACCCCTAGATATGTGAGGCTGATTTCGAGAAAATAAAACGAAAGCATAAAATACATGAAGAACCTTCACTGACCTAAAGTTGCGAAGATGGGTTAAACCGCGGAGCTGCGGGCATCAATTTGTTATTTTATTGCTGGACTTTGTTCTATAGTATTTTTGAAGTATGCTGCACGAAAGCCCAGTCTTCCTATCCCAAATCACGCAAACGCTCTGACAACGGATGTGGCCTACAAGTGCTCTACAAAAACACATCCACGACAGTTCTTCATTGGCATATGCTGTAGCTAACATTCTGCAAAAATAGCAAGCAGCCTCTCTTCGCAAGAACTGCGGTCGACAACGACATTTCGTTCGAAACCGTACTATTACCCCCCGACGTTCCGTTTTCCCCGTCTATAAGCGAACATGGGAAACAGTCGTTCTTCTAGGATCGCCACAACGTTCATTCTAATGTGATCATCAGCATTGCTCAAGCCGGATCTCCTGTTTTTGTAGTCAAGTGCGTCAAGCTAGAGTTGTTTTTACTCACTGATAGGTTGTGTTCAAATACAAGTTTCAAGATCAATACGCGGACACGTGAGCTACGATTGCTTCCTAAAAATTTGATGATGAACGACCTTTGATATTGAATATGGATAAAGTAAATCCGTGTTTTTAACGCGTTCGCAGATATAAACAGCATTTATTTTAAGCTTTTCCATTACCTTTACGCTTGGGACTTGTAGGAAGTGCCGGCAGAGAGGTTGAACGTAACGAAAAGCGTTTTGCTATAGATTGCGGAGGCACGTTTTAAGTGTAGTTGTCTTTCCATTGTTTTTTTTTTATGTTTTGACAGAAAATTCGCACAAATGGGAGAAAAAAATTGAAGGAAATGCACATGTTTTTTTTTAAGTATAAGCGTGTCATCACTTTTAAGGCTATGTCAATGGTAATGAGTTCTCTGTGTAATAGCGCATGCCTGAACAATTGTCGTAGATGACATGCATGATCTGTCACAAAAGGTCCCTGATTTTTTTTTGTTAGTCGGCAGCGCCACCTGGTGGGACGGCGCTTCTGGTGAAGAAGTCAGTGGGGGATATGAGCTTCAAAAAGGAGCCCGGTTTCGGTTGTCTGCGAGCACCGGTTGAGACGGATCAAGCTATTTCACAGAGGTATCTACAGAGGTATCTCGTCTAGAAAAAAATGGTCGAGTTTTGTGAACAATGTCATGTAATGAAGTTTGGAGTGAAACTGGCGTAAAACCAGGGCGGAGACGCTCAAAACGCTTCAGAAAGTCTACGGTGACGACATGATGAAACAAAGCCATACTTTTTTGTGGCACAAGAGGTTCCGGGAAAGTCAGAAGTCTGTCAACGACGACGACCACTCTGACCATCCGTCGTAATCATAGAATACTCGGTGCAGAAAGTGTGTTAAGTATCGGATAAGGACAGGCGAATAAGTGTTCAGATGATCGCGGAGGAGTGTGGAATACCCATAACAATAATTCATCGTGTTTCGACGAAAGATCTTCTAATGAGGAAAGTCTATGCGAACTGGCGCCAAAAGTCCTGATGAGTGAGATGAAGAAGGAATCACACCGAACTGATTGTCTCCAAGTTGCACGCCAAATTGGGTGTGGCAGCAATGCTCCAGCTGCTGTATGGCCGTGATTTAGCACCACCAGACTTTTCTTTTAGATGCGGAGCATCTCTTGCTCGGGGTTATGTCCCGCGGCATCGGCGTCCGCACTCACACTACGCATGCGCAACTCTCCTCGTTACTCTCTCCACTTCTCTCCTACCACCTGCTTGCGCTTCTCCTGCGTTCTCGCTTCTGCTCTCGCGGCGCATGCGCTACTCTCCTCCTCTAAGCGGGTAGAGCGCTGCACGCGTTCAGTGCAGCGCTTGCTTCGGTTGACTCCGCTTGACTTCGTTGATGCTTCCGATGAAGTGTGATGGAAGCAACAGTCCCGTCAGTGAGCGGGCTGACGCAAGCACGCGCAGCATCAGCCCAAACACTAGCAACGTTAGGTCCACTCAAGACAAAGCTGCGAAGCGAAGAGCACGCGACGCTGAACGCAAGCGCTTGAAGCGAGCGGCGGACCATGAACTTCGTAGCGCGAAGCAGCTTCGAAGCGTCAACGTCGAGCAGCGGATCCTGAGCTTCGAGCACGTGAAGCAGCGTTGGTTGGTGAACGTCGAGCAGCAGAACCTGAGGTTCGGGACCGTGGAGTTCAACGTAAACGTACGAAGCGAGCGGCGGAACCCTACCTTCGAGAACGGGAAGCCGCGTGTAAACGTCAACAACGAGAGATCCGCGATGCTCCGCATCACCCCATGGTTCCCCTCGGGAAGATGGTGTAATTTTTTTGCCCTAATGATCAAAGGAACCCTAAGATGGAACTCGGCATGGGACGCTGGAGACGGTAAAAGCATCTTCGATGACCTCACTGAAGGAAGTTCTCGTTGACGGCTTCCAGGACGCCTTCACTGATTGGTTGAAGCGTTGGCAACGGTGCATTAAACCAGGGGGGGGGGGGGGGGGGATTACTGCGAAAAGTTCTGAAAAGATTGTAAACTTATATTGAATCAATTATTTATAAAATAAAAATCCGGGAACTTTCGGGACAGACCCTGTAGACATGGTAGAGGCGAAAGCCTACGGGCGCTATCGGCTAGGAAGGTTACGATGCCTGGCTCACTACTGACCCACACTTAGAAGGACCCGCCATGTGGCATCATTTTGTTTGATTATGCGACGAAGAGCAATTAGTGAATGATTCAAAGCCACCTCAGAAAGATTAGTGCCACGTAGGCTCAGCCACTGCCCAGTACCCGTCACTGACACTCGAAACTATAAGTAGCGTCATTAAGGGAAAAAATTCAGGAGTCCTTGCCCTCAAACGTTCATGATGCACGTTTATGATGGTGATAGCAATTGTGATATGCCGCACAGTGGCTCATATCCGATAGGCCGCTAAAATTACGGCTAGCCTTACCAGCTTCGTTGTTACAAAGAGCTGATATGCAAGTCGAAGCATGAGACATCATGTGTAAGTGAACTGCTGTGTACGCTTCTATGCAGACGGATTACTCACTTTGTATCTTACTGCGCAATTGTCTAGTAACAACGTCAATGCGTACTCGTGTAGGCAGGACTTAGGGCGGCAAGAACTCCGACAGAACTGCCACCTTGTGTTGGAGCACAGAGACGTGCGCTATCACATTTGCTTGGCATATTGCGTCCGAGTTAGTTGTTTTTAGCTGTTAAAGTTTATTATTTTTTCTTGTTTCGTGCGCCTGCCTATTCTCACGTTAGCACTTCACCTTCCGGACACGTGGCGTTGGTGAGAGCGACTTTGACCCAATGTGGTGCTGACCTGGAGAAAGGGTGTCACCACCCCGCTCCCAGCGGAGGCGGCACTGATTTCGAGCGAGGCGGAGGCGGCAATGATTTCGGGTTACCCTTGCTCCGACAGACACGTGGCGCCATGTATGACGTCTCGTCAACCAACCGCGTTTGTCCGTTGCATCGTCTCGGTTGTGTCGTCGAGCCGATGACAACGACGCCGGTCGCGCAAGTGAATTCTAATGCACGCACGACACCATGCCGTCGGAACACTTCCCCTGCTTCATTGGTCCCACCTCTTCACAAACAGTTGGAAGGCCTCTAAATTTATATTACACCGAAAGCTGTTATGAGATCACAACAAGGGCCGTTTTTGACGCCATAGATGTCCACCGCCGCCGCTGGTGTTCGTAACCGCTATCGCGCGAAACAAGAAAAACAAACGAAATTAGAAAAAATATCCGGGGAAGAATGGGATTAGAACCCGGGTCCTCGACGTCGCAGCCCAGCATTGTGCCACAGTGTCATTATCTTTTCTTTTTCTATGTCGCCACAACTCATCATGCAACAAACAAACAAAGGAAAATGCTCTATTCACAATACGAACATCGGTTGCCTAAAAAAGGCAAGAGATCGAGAGAAAGAAGCCTAAAGGCCAAAGTGGGACTAATGAGGACACACTAAAATTACTTCATTTGTAAAAGGATCTCTACACAATATATCCATTCGGGAACATTTTCAACAAGTGTTTCTTCCTCAACAAAATGGCTTACGCTTTCTTTGAAATATTGACCCACCGGACACACGTCTACGTCAGCGTTTCGTATGGCCATTCTGCACTTCCATATGCTGTGGAGCGGAATCAACATTATTAGATCGAACGGTGGTCCATCATCACTTTCAACAGAAACATACCGAGTGCCAAAGGAGTCTAAAGGGAAATGCTTTGCAAACAGGCCATGCCAGCTTCCTGTCGGGGAAGGAATCGCGTTAACATGTGTAAAAGGGCGTTTTATAAGAGCAAACTATCAGCCAGGTATCACAAAATGTGAATTTCGTAACAAGCGGGTTGTTGAGTGCTTCCAACCCATTAAAAAAGGCTTAATTATAAATCTTCATCGTCATCATCAGCCACAATTTCAACAAACTGCATATAACGCCTTACAGGTGTGTATAGCGGGTAGCACGCTTTTCAGAAGATCGAGTATGGCGTAGTGGCCGCTTCCCTACTACACAAAAGTTATGATGATTTATGGTGTAGTGGGTGTCATGCATGTGTACCTGTAGTAGTTGCTCTAAGAGTGCTTAAAAATGGCTATAGAAAGGCCGCTCTTCCAGCGTTCACTGTAACTGTGCTGCGCGCTCCGCGGAAACCTGGCGATTTTTCTTTTTTTTTTACATTTGGGTGATCAGCGCACCTCTAAGAGGATAAAAGGAACGAGAACGAGGAAGGTTTGTATTCACAAATGGACACACGTTTTGGGTGAGGTGATAGCAATTACTTTTGTGCTTACAAGTATCACATCACGCTTACACAATTAGAGCCCGATGCTACAATTCTAACTTTTCTCTTTTATCGGCTTTCTCAATTTGCTTGTGTATCAAACCATAAGCCATATCAGTTAAACGAATCACACGCAACCATGCTGCAGAGTAGTGCTAGGTACCCATCACGCCCTCACAACGTCCATGCGCTTAGTCGATCCTCGACGGCTTGCCTGACCTGCATGCTGCTTACGAGTGAAGCGGGGGCCTGGTAAAGAACCGATTTCTATAATGCGCGCATCACATTCCCTGCTGCCATATTTTCGCGTTCTGCTTCTTACGAACCATTGGCGGCTATTGCAGGAGATTTTGACTTTGCACAGGGCTGAAGACGGTATCTTGACTCTTTAGGCCTGCTGTTCGCGTTGATACTTGCAGACAGACAACAGTGATCGCTTTCAACTATTTCGCTCTTTTTATTCGTTGCTGTCATAGTCATTACTGTCACAGTCATTCGTTACTGCAACAGCAGTAAAGTACTGCTGCCGCAGTATTTTACTGTTCAGTGGAGAAGCATAATGCAAAACAGAAGGAGCGTTAGGCCAAGTTGGGGTTGTGGGCGCGGGTTCAGTAGCTTGAATTTCTGGTTTTCTTCTTTGTTTATAAGAACTGGGTGTCCCATTAGCTTTCGGTAGGGACACAAAAAAGCCCGAATTCACAGTTATCCACGTATTATTCACATATTATCCACGTTACCACTACTTTCAGATGTCAGCTATTGTACTACTTCAGCTTTTCCCCATCTGCCGTAAATGAGTTTTGATATCTTTATCTATTTTGTCCTTAAAAAACAAAGCTGTTTGTGCACGAAGTGCTAATATGTGGACTATTCCTCATGCAAGAACTAACTTTCGGAAACCAAACTCGCCAGCTTCTCCTTTCAACGATTTTAAACACATATGAAACAGATGATAGTCGCATACGCTCCTTCATAGATGAAGTGCATCAAATTATTTCATGAGAACCAGCAGGCAATGATGCCAAGGAAGGTATAGGGGATGTTATTATTAGTAATTGTAATGTAAATGCGGATAAATAAAAGTGGACGAAAAGATAGCTTGCCGCTGGAAGGGACCAGACCTGCGACCTTCGAATAACGCACCAGAGTCTTTACCAATTGAGCTACAGCGGCGGTCATCTCTCTATGCACTTTATAGGGTGTATATGTGTATATAAACATGGGCGTGTTAGTCAGCGCCGCTAGTAGCCGTGACAGCGAGTGTGGAACATTCTTTTCTTGCCGGTTGGCGTCACGTAGCCCGAGATCTTCTTAGGAGCTGGAAGCATGGGACGCGTTATTCTAAGCGCGTAGATCGTAATAAGATCACGTGTTGCGCATGGAAAAGTGTCTGCGACCTTCACTGTCATCGCTACAAGCGACGCTGACTTACACTCCTACGTTTAAGGAACATATACCCTGTATGGTGGACGGGAGGATGAGAGCCGCTGTAGCTCATTTGGTAGAGCATCGGACGCGTTACTCGAAGGTTGCTGGTTTGGTCGCTGCCATCGGCATAAATACTAAAACATATGCAAGAATAGGCACCGTTCAGTCGTGACTGCAGCGCTAGAACGCAAAGCCTAGCGGATAAAAAAAATTACACCATCTTCCCGAGGGGTACCATGGGGTGATGCGGAGCATCGCAGATCGTTATTACGCGCTCGCGGTCGCGCGCAGCATCGGGAGCAGCCTCTCGTTGTTGACGTTTACACGCGGCTTCCCGTTCTCGAAGGCCGGGTTCCGCCGCTCGCTTCGTACGTTTACGTTGAACTCCACGGTCCCGAACCTCAGGTTCTGCTGCTCGACGTTCACGAACCAACGCGCTTCACGTGCTCGAAGCTCAGGATCCGCTGCTCGACGTTGACGCTTCGAAGCTGCTTCGCGCTGACGAAGTGCCGGGTCAGCCGCTCGCTTCAAGCGTTTGCGTTCAGCGTCGCGTGCCCTTCGCTTCGCAGCTTTGTCTTGAGTGGACCTAACGCTGCTAGTGTTTGGGCTGATGCTGACGTGTGCTTGCGTCAGCCCACTCACTGACGGGACTGTTGCTTCCATCACACTTCATCGGAAGCATCAACGAAGTCAAGCGGAATCAACCGAAGCAAGCGCTGCACTGAACGCGCGCAGCGCTCTACCCGCTTAGAGGAGGAGAGTAGCACATGCGCCGCGAGAGCAGAAGCGAGAACGCAGGAGAAGCGCAAGCAGGTGGTAGGAGAGAAGTGGAGAGAGTAACGCCCAGCTGTTGGAGAGAGTGAAGGAGGAGAGTTGCGCATGCGTAGTGTGAGTGCGGACGCCGACGCCGCGGGACTAACCCCGAGCAAGAGATGCTCCGCATCTAAAAGCAATAATGAGACGGGGTCGGTCAAAATGGAACGCGACGCCGGCATCTCCCTCCCTGCATGAGTGGACGAATCGTGGCCGGCTTACACGGCAGACGCTTGCTCGCGTCTTTCTGCGTGCCCCTAACGGCTAATGTCAGCGGACATAGGACGGGGCAGTGCGAGGAACGCAGCTCCCTCTGGTCAGTGGAAGGTGCCTATAGGGCCAAGCCATCGGCATCGATATTGGCATTTTATGCGTCCGTGTCGCCCTCCCAGTTCATGTCGAGTCCAAATCTATAGCATCGCGCCCACCGTCATCAGTTTCATGTGCAAGTAAACATGGACGAGTGCTGACACGAATGCTCTCAAACAGCGCTCATTTACATTTGTTTCTAGTCACCAAAGTTTTTCCATACCATACCATACCATACCATACCATACCATACCCCAGGCACGGCCGCTGGATAAAAAGGGAGGTCCGGCCTGTTGCGTGCCGCCGAAGTGGCGTCTCGGGCCTAGTTCACCTCGCGCCCGCTCTGGCGCCTCAGCTCCTCCCACGGAGAAGCGCTTCCCCATGCATTTGTACGGGCGACAGTGACTCTAACCAGGTCGTAAATAACGCGTTTTGCAGTTGCACATCACAACTTGAATATTGCAGTCGTTATTAGAAGGGCCCATTACACCATATATGTGAAAATTTTGCCCTAGGAGCGCGAATCTTTCGTAGAGTAGGCCTCAATACTCTCCATGAAGGCTGCCCGCTTGAATCACCTGCAGCGAAAAGTGTCACTGATCGCGTTAATGGGGAGGCAATCGCCGGGCAGATTCCAAGGGCTGACGTATCGGCCCACCGAAGCGCACCACGAAATCACAGACAATTTAATTGTAGGTCCTTCTAGTGCACCAGCGAAGGCCGGCTGCGGTCGAAAGAGCGAGTTAGAGCCATGAGTTGACAACACAAACAAAACGTATTCTCAGGTAAGGCAGTACAAGCATCACAAAAACTTGCACACTCGGCTGGTATCAATTACAACTCACAACGTGACTTATAGATGGTGCCTAAAACAACCGCAACAAACTCACCGCGCTACAAGTGCAATCTCATCCATTAGAAACTATCCAAGAACACTTAAAGGCCTGGAATATTCACCAAACGTGTGTAAATCACAAATCTTCGCACGTTTCTCGAACATTTCTCTTCCAGGAAACACTCAAACGAACTCCAGCGCTGACCGTCGTCTCGGCGACACTCTTCAAAACAGGGATCCCACGGCGTCATCACACGATTCTTCAAGATCGACTGACCGCCCTGCACGGCTCATTCGCACAACATAACTAGACTTCACCCCGTCCTAGCCTTCGACGCATCTCATTTGGATCCTTCCCGGCTTCGCGAACACTATTCGGCGCGTACCCCAGCAACAGCTAGGGGAAAGGGATTCGTCTCGTCGGTCCGTCTGCGGCGGTCGGCCCCCCAAAAGAGGCCCCAATACCGTGCGCTTCTTTCATCTAGCGGCCCCGCCGCTACGATGTCTCGAATTCGCCGGATCTGCGCGGGCGTTAGGCTGTCGCGACGGCGCCTACGGTGTAGAGAGCAAGGGCGCGGCCCAGGGGCGTAGCCAGAAATTTTTTTCGGGGGGGGGGGGGGGCACCGCCTTGATTTCGGGAGGGGCACCTCCTTGAAATGGTCATTTTTCGCTCTGTATGCCATGGCGAAAAAAAAATTTCGGGGGGGGCACGTGCCCGGTGTGCCACCCCCTGGCTACGCCACTGGCGCGGCCTGGGCGCCTTTTGATGCTTGTTTTCTTTTCTCGTTGCCAGCGACCGTCGGCGCGGTGGTGATTTGATGCTGTCGTCTGGAAGCGGCGCGGCGCGTCTGATTTGGCGCTTATTTGTGACAAAAAGAAGGTTCCTATTACGAATAATACGCTTCCTGACACTGTAGATCGCAGGGGAATACGTGGTAATTCACAGTAGCGTCTCTAATCGCCTTGGAGCTGCTCAGTGGCACAGAACAGCTTGGCGGCATCACACCAATGAAAAAAAGCTGTCTGCCACACACGTGCGCACAAAAGAACCGTTCTTAAGCACAAGAAACATGACGCAAGCTGCCCCCACACACGATCACACACCAAAAAAAGCACCAAGAAGCACACGAAAAAGCACACGGACACGCATAAATCCTGAGGCAACCCCATTGGAACACGAAGTGTCGTCTGCTTCATGGGCTGGAGTTGGGGCGCCCTCACTAAAAAAGCGGCCGCAACTGTCAACTGCGCCAAGACGCGCTCGCCCATTGACGGCGCCGCGACGCAACAGGCCGCACCTCCTTTTTAAAGACGATAGTCTTTCTTGGGATACCTAAACGGATTTGGTCTGTCTGTCTGTTTGTCTGTTTGTCGGCACGTCACACGATTGAGCTAGTTGGCCAAACTTTAACCCCCTGCCTTACGACCTCCAATCATGACCAAGAAGCATGTGTTCATACGGGTGAGCGTGGGCAATTAAAAATCAAATATTACGCATACCTGAGGCACAACATCAACACCTTAGTACTATTCACAGTGTTCCTTTAAAACAAAATCTATAGATACGTAATTATAAAGATCCTAGTGTTTATTACGCGGCGCTGCTGTGTACAAAACAAGTCTCCGCCCAGTGATTTAACTTCGACGCTGTGGCTGGCTGTGGTGCTGCCACCTGGCAGCAGCATTGTTCAACACAAGCCGATGTTCCCCGGTAGCGCTGTAGATGGCGTCCTCTTCTGTTTTATCAATGCCAGCCAGATGCGGCTGATTCATCGTAGAAGAGCGCTGTCTCAGGCAAGGCAAAACATATATGGCCGCTTGATGAAATACGACCCACTCTACAAGACATGATCAGAGAACGCAGAGAAAAGACCGACGACCAAATTTCAGCGGAGAAACGCCGGCGTCCGTCTAAGCGCGCCCGGAAAACGTCCGAAAAACGAGCCCAGCGGCTAGCCCGGCTATTAAATTGTGGTACTCATGCCGCTCATGCAGTGCAGTCGGCACAAGACTATCGTCTTTCGACGACATTTGCAGCGAAGTACGCAGATACGCGGCCAATTTTTTTTATCCAGCGGCCGTGCCCCAGGTCTCCTGCTAAAGGAGTGAATAGGTAGCTTTACTTCGTTTAAAAGTTCATTTCGTTGTTATCCCGTTCACTGCTCCGCCCTTACGGCAAAAAAGTGACCTTTTAAGGCGAAAGCCTTTAATATCTCATGCTCACGTCCGTCCGTCCATCCGTGCCCTGGCACGGTGCCAGGTGGCCACTGGGGCGCGCCAGCGGTCTCCAGTCGCGTCGCTCGCGCCTCGCGTTGGACTCTACAGCGCTCGCGCTTTGCTTGCGTAGCGTCACTGTGCCCAGCGTGTCCAACCCTGACCAACCCCGTCTCAATGGGAAGAGGCGTTCGCCGAACACAGTTTGGAATTTACAGTGTCCTTTTAATTTTTCTGCTCTCTGATGACTCCCGCGAAATATATTAACATACCACGCGGCTCACCTTCTTCCGTACCGTGATTGCAGTTGTCCGTAAGGTTTCACATACAAACAGCTGCATCAGGCCCTGTGTGTTGCCGCTTGAAAGACGTCAGAACAGGAAACCGCCTTTATTCTGCACTGATCATAGCATAAAAACTCAGCTGCAATCAATTCTGGTTTGGTCCTCCCAGCATCCACCATGACAAAACCATTTTGTCGTAGTGTGTCTGCTTGCCGGGGTGTTAAGATATGGACCCAAGAGGTTCGAACGCGGAAAGCCGTGTCAGATGAGTGGACTAATGATTAGAACATCAGCTCCATAATATATTCATCTCGTCTAATTGTGTCCTCCTTTATTCTTCTACTCGTACATATATTTCAGAGAGAGAGAGAGAAATAGATGAAAAGGGAAAAGCAGGGAGGTTAACCTGGTACAGTAACCGGTTTGCTACCCTGCACAGGGGTGGGGAAATGGGGGTTGTAAAGAGGACAGAAATATCCGCAAAAACAATAGTACTTGAGACTGCACGCTACCGAGGCACAGAGCGTATTCAGCGCTGTTCCACGCTCAGTATTGAATATATGTGCATGCACTGAAAACGCCCGACACACTATCATGTATTTCTTTTTCTTGTAAGTGTTTTCATTCTGTTTGTTCTCGGCCTAAAAGCGCACTGCAACGGATGTTCACAGGTGTCCTCGTTGCACAAATGGATTCGTTAGAGTGGCATCACACCCCTTAAATGTGAGATTCAATAAAACCATTGGTCTTTAATTAGTTCTTCCTGGCGTGAATAGCGAAATAAAGTCATTTTAGTTTGCCGCTCTTAATTGTGAATGTGTGTAAATTTACTCACTCATTTCAAGCAAAGTAGGTGTGAACAAAATATTTGAGAAAAAAAAAACCGAGCTCCTCATATTACACCAAATTTCGCGACAGCGGCATTACTTCTGGATAAGAATTTGTTGTTAAGCATTTACAAAAGGTAATGTTTCGCAAACAGAACCCCCCACGACTTTTCAAGCAAAGAAAAAAAAAAACGTTCTGCTATTTCACCGTTCTATCTATGACAACGTGTTTTCTACAATGAAGCATGTATAACCCCTTCAGTCACGGCGTACAAAATTGTGTACGCGAACTTTAGAGGCGCATCACACGGCGTGTGTTTCTTCAAATGGCCTGAAAATCAGTGCGCACATTCCTGCAGGCTTCCTGAGTGGACAAACAGCGATCATTTAACTTCATAGTGCTGCGTATTGCTGCAGAGGATGACTTTGCTGGAGACACTACCATGTTTGACGATCGTTCGACGTGCCGCATTCCAGGAGCAACGTCCAGAGTATTTTTTAAAGACGATAGTCTTTCTTGGGATACTTAAACGGAGAAATTTTGGTCTGTCTGTCTGTTTCTCTGTTTGTCGGCACGTCACACGATTCAGCCACCCGGCCAAAGTTTAACCACTTCCTGAGCGCCCAGCCATCTTGCACAAGTATTTTTGTTCATACTTGTGAACATTGTCGATCAAAAAGCAAATGTTACGCATGTCTGAGGAGCAACGTCAATAAATAAGTAGTCTCTGGTATGTTTCTTTATAAGAAAATACATAGATACGTAATTATGAAGACCCCAGCGTTTCTTAGGCTGCGCTCAAAAAGCGATGCTATGCACGAAAAAGCCCTCGGCCGACGATATGTTGCTGCTGGGTTCTGCACAAGGTGATGTTTCTCGACAGCACTGCCAGATGGCGTCCATATCTCACGCAGCGCCTCTTCTATTTTATCAAGGCCAGCCAGATGCGGCCGATTCAACATAGAGAGAGAGAGAGAGATGGGATGCGGAAAGGCAGGGAGGTTAACCGGAAATCAAAGCGCTGTCTGAGGCAAGGCAAAACAGTGTAGTACGGCCGGCAGAAGACTATCGTCTTTCGACGACATTTGCGGCGAAGCACGCAGATACGCGGCCAATTTTTGCTGGACTCGAAACAAATACAACCAAAAAAGGGACTGTGCATCCATTTCGGGCCTAATTGTTGATTCTTTTTCTGCAAGTGTTCAAGCTGACTGATTGCAGAATAATGAGATAATTAGTTACACGCTAATTTACTTTAATTACTGAAACTCACAAAAAAAACACAACATATCCACGGAGTGATTGATGATGAGTGGGCGAAGCTGCGGAGGTTCATCGGTAAACCGTGAATCTTCCGTGAATTCTGCCCGGTACATCATCACCGACGTGAGATCGGGCGCGTTTACACTAAAGGGTCGATGAGAGTTATGGTGACTGAAGCAATCATGGTTACACCGTGAAATCTTCAGTGGTTTCGCCCAGCAGTAATCAAAGCGATAGTGTGTGTGAAATTTTATTCAAACTTCAACGACCGGTCGTCGTCCATGGTCCGCCAAGCAGCACGATCCGGCAAGCGCACTCGTACGGCGGTCCGCGCAATCGGAGAGCAGCTGCACCGCCAACGCCATCTAGCGTACCCAACCGCCATATTGTACGCATGTCTATAGGACAGCGCCCTCTCGGAAACGAGACGAGAACTGGAGATGACGACACCATATCGACGGAGTGAATGATGATGAGCGGGCGAAGCTTCGGAGGTGCGTCGGTAAACCGGTAATCTTCCGCGAATTCTGCGCAGTACATCATCAACGACGTGAGATCGGGCGCATTTATACTAAAGGGTCGATGAGTCATGCGACTCGCAGCTCACTTTAATTTTACATGTACGTTGTGAACATTTTTATTGTTTAATCACGCACAGGAGACATCTCACACCGGCACTACCTTGGAGGTCGAAATCCAGTGCCTACTGGCTACTCAGAATGCATTGATAACCGAGGTCCGCCGAGGTGATGTTATAAAAGCTTCGCCCCTAAATACATTCATTATAAAAAGTACCGCCAGCTAGCGGACATTCCAAGAACTAAACGAGAGGCGGCTACCTACTACTACATACATCGAGGACGCACGACCCACGGCTTAAGGAGCTTCGCCCCTAAAAACAACACATTCCTTCATTTTCTTTCTTGCAATGTAATACTAAGTTCCTTGGAATTAAGCCATGTGAATTTGATGCATTTGTAGTGGCGCGTCTTAATTCGTGACTGAAGGGGATAAATACAATGAAGTAAATCCGGCTCAAGCTAAGAAGTGAAATATCGGTA
>JALIZH010030341.1:0-36998 GCA_030522465.1 Rhipicephalus appendiculatus | reverse complement strand
AGGAGGCGCGCCGTAGTGGAGGGCTCCGGAAGGGTAAACCATCTTGTGTTCTTTAACGTGCACTGACAATGCACACAACACGGGCCTCTATCATTTCGCTTCCATCGAAATGCGACTGCCGCAGCCGGGATCGAGCCCGCGACCTTCGGGAATGTGACGTCTTTTAAGGTGCACGTGTACCTTGAAGTGCACGAGCGATAATATTTATTTATTTATTTATTTATATATTTATTTATTTATTGGAATTACCCTCAGGGCCAGAGGCATTATAGAGGGCAATGGTACATTTAGAAAATACAATACAAGCGTTTTTCTGAAGATACAATGTTAGCTAAAAAATAACAGTACGCGTCATAACTAAAGAAACAAGAATCAGACAGTCTGCCAAAGAAAAACAAACGTAGTCACATAATTGGTTAGTTGCGTTACAGTACACTTGAGTTTAAAACGTTATGAAAATGAGAATGATGAACAATGGAACGCGATTGCACGTCCACTTACTGCACGTTCCACTGCACGATCATTAGATTCTATGTTCTCACCACATGGCCACTACGGCCAGGATCGGACGGGCAACTCGATTAAGACTTTTAGAATAGTATACACAAAGCTTCGCTTTAGCGTTTGTCAAATCGTCACCACTGTGCACGCGCCATACGCTGTCCTCTTGCGTAACCCGTTGAGTGCCGGAAATAGTGGGCGTACGAACGAACGCCATCTTTGCGTACGCTATTCTGAAACCGCCAATTTTCTCCATGACGGTACCATATATAGACGCAGGTATGCCGAGGCAGAGGGTTATTAAGATACCCGGATGAAAACAAAGCAGGCACGTTGAAATGCGGCACAACAAGGGTTGCCACCGGATGGATTTGAAAAACAGCCAGAATTAAAGCTAAAAGTAGCCAACGTATCCATGCCATTTAATTTCATCGCCAAATTTATTGCCATATGGAACAGAAGCGGTAGTTGGAGTACAGTTGTTATTACTGAAGAGTAAATAATGTCATTTTGAATAAGCGACACCACAGAAATAAGCGCAGGGTTTCGTTGTTCTTTTTTCTCATCCTTGATATTCAATCCAACGATAAGTTACACGTCATGAATAAATAATAATAAATTGATTGCGCCTGCATGTAGCTTGTTTATAATAGATAAGAGTTCTTGTGTGATTTTGAAAAATAACTATCGTAGCAATTGACGCAGTTTTATTAGACATCTTCATTCTTGCGCTAAAACGACACACACACTAAAGACCACAGGACAGGCGCAAAGTATTCATCAACGCCAACCCTGTTCGCTACAATAACGGATGCATTGATAGGTGAAAGAAGTAGGGCTAAGGATACGGTTGGCTTGTCAATACAGGCTTTTAGACTACGTTCTTAATTGACCAGTTCTTTTCCTAAAGAAGACATTTCCGAATTACTTGTGTTCCGAGGTCTCGCAAGCTCCTTCTAAACTATGGCTCATTTCATTTCTTCGTTCAAAAGCGCAGTGCTATCTCACACTTACCTTAGGTATAAAAAATTGAAGGACACTTTGCACATTCCAAAGTGTGTTCGGCGAAAGCGTGCGGCCGTTCAACTGACTATGCCATGTCTTTTAAATGCGAAGAATTTCTTAGCGAACTTCGGTGACTTGAGCGTATCTATCTATCTATCTATCTATCTATCTATCTATCTATCTATCTATCTATCTATCTATCTATCTATCTATCTATCTATCTATCTATCTATCTATCTATCTATCTATCTATCTATCTATCTATCTATCTATCTATCTATCTATCTATCTATCTATCTATCTATCTATCTATCTATCTATCTATCTAGCCGCCTACGACTTTCTGCTCTCCTGGCCGTATCGTTAATGGGATTTATACCAAAATTGGTATAGCATAACTGTATGAAGAACATGAATGACTGGTCATATCATTAAAATCATGACTAACTTGTCATGAAAAATATGATTTACACACCATGACCGTAGTGCTCCTGAGGCCGTTTTCTTAACTTGATATATTCAAAAATTGGCACGATGAGACATTTCTGCATGACCAACATAAATGACAGGTGGGAGTATGAAAATCATGACGTGCATGTCATGCACGACATCATTTACATACCACGCTCATGGTGCGCTGACGGCCGTTTCGCTAGCTTGATATACACCAAATTTGGTATTGAGTGACATGACTGTATGACGAGCCAGGCCTGTAGCCAGGAATTTTTTTTGGGGGGGCGGGGGGGGGGGGGGGCACGAGCTGGAAACCGTGAAAAACACCTATTTTTATTATTTTTTTCTCGGTAAAACACCCCCCCTCCATCCGAATTTCGGGAGGGGGGGGGGCCCGGGCCCCGTAGCCTCCCCCCCCCCCCCCCCCTGGCTACGGGCCTGTGACGAGCATACATGACAAGTCGTATTATGGAAGTCAGGACGTGTCATCTGCAACATGACTTGCATGCCACGCTCATGGCACGTTCGCGGACCTTTCGCAAGCTTGATATACACCAAAATTGGTATTGCGGGACGTGACTGTATAACGAACATAAGTGGCAGGTGGTAACATGAAAATCTTGGTCTGCATGTCATCTACAATGCCATTTACATGCCACGCTCATGGCGCGCTTGCGTCCAGTTTGCTAGCTTGATATACACCAAAATTGGTTATTGCGCGACGTGACTGTATGACGAACATAAATGACAGGTCCTAACATGTAAATCATGACATACATATTAAGGTGAAAGCATTTAATAGCTCATGCTCACTTCCGTCCGTCCGTCCCTCCGGCCGTGCCCTGGCACGTTGCCAGGTGGCCGCCGGGGCGCGCAAACGGAAGCCGGTCGCGCCGCACTCTCTACAGCGCTCGCGCTTTGTTGTCGTAGCTTTGCTATGCCCAGCGTGTCCAATCATGCAAGGAGGGAGACACGCGCATCGCGTTCCATTTTTACCGATCCCATATCAATGCGCACAGGCGTTCGCGGAACATACTTTGGAATTTTGAAAGTGTCCGTCAATTTAAGCGCTGGGACGCGGATGGCGTTTGCACGATGCGCACAGCGCGAGAAAACGAACGCATGCGAAACGGATTCAGATTAGTCTCGCGTCTCGCTGCGATTCGCGGTAAAAAATAAAAAAAAACAAAAAAGAAAACACGCGCACATTCTGTTTGTGTGCCATCCCACTAAGAGTGTAAAAAAAAAAAAAGACATGGCATAGTCAGTCGAATGGCCACATGTTTTCGCCGAACACGCTTAGAAAGGCACAAAGTGTCCTTCAATTTTATGCACCGCTTTTTTTGTTCTTTGGTAGCTGCTTCGCATTACATAGATTCCCACAATGCGTGGGATCTGCCGGTTTTTTTTTCTTTCTTTTACACTCTCAGTGGGATAACACACAAACCGAATGTGTGCGTGTTTTCTTTTTTTATTTTTTTTACCGCGAATCGGCAGCGAGACGCGAGACTAATCTTCCTCCGTTCGCATGCGTTAGTATTTCTCGCGCTTTGCGCATCGTACAAACACCATCCGCGTTCCAGCGCTTAAATTGACGGGCCCTTTGTAAATTCGAAAGTGTATTCCGTGGACGCCTGTGTCCATTGAGACGGCGTCGGTCAAAATGATTGCAAACGCTGCGCAACCAAAGGGCGAGCGGTGTAGAGTCCGACGCGACCGGCGTCCGATTGTGCACCACGGTGGGCCACCTGGCTCCGTGCCAGAGCTTGGTTGGACGGACGGACGGACGGACGGACGGACGGACGGGCGGACAGACGGACGCCGGACGGACGGACACCGGGCGGATGGACAGACGGACGGATGGACACCGGACGGACGGAGAGACGGACGGACAGACGGACGGACGCCATACGGACGCCGGACGGACGGATGGACGGGCGTACGGACGGACGGACGGACGGACGGACGGACGAACGGATGGACGGACGGACGGATGGACGGTCGGACGGATGGGCGGACCGACGGACGGACAGACCGACGGACGGAGGGACGGACGGACAGACAGACGGATGGACAGATGGACGGACGGACGGACGGACGGACGGACGGACGGACGGATGGACGGACGGACGGATGGACGGACGGACGGATGGACGGTCGGACGGATGGGCGGACCGACGGACGGACAGACCGACGGACGGAGGGACGGACGGACAGACAGACGGATGGACAGACGGACGGACAGACGGACGGACGCCGGACGGACACCGGACGGACGGCGGACGGACGTGAGCATGAGACATAATGGCTTTCGTCTGAATAAAATGCTTCGGATGTGTGGCTAACGGTAATATATGACATTTTCGCCAATGCAGTGCATCAATTGCCAAGCAATACTAATTACTCTCAATGCGAGGCGTCATGACTGCGGCGGCAGATAATACTTTTTTGTAGTCGGTGGAACTCACGCGGCTTGGTAGATTTTGGATGAAGCCTTCGGTTATGTCCAATTTTATCAGCGCAGTGGTACGGTTACGCCTAATGTTTACAGCCAAGCTGTATACGGCTAGGCGAAACAAAAATTCGCCCGTCCTATACTCTCAAAAACTCGTAGCGCGTATGTGGCACAGAAAATGGGCACGTCCATGGAATTTTTCTTTTTAACGCGATGGCGTAAAAGAGCTCATTTCGCAGAAATTCCGGTTCGATGTCGGCTTCATTGGTTCTGAGCGAAAAATCATGATCTTGTTCGTGGCCGAAAAATCGATAAAGATGCTAATGAAATAAATGATGGAAATTATCAGTTCGATGTGAGAATCGAACCGAGGCAGTCTGCGTGGCAAGAAAGCGTTCTAGCACAGAGACACGTCATTGCTTGAAACTGCTTTGAAAAAAGAAAATAAAAAACACTATATGAATGTCATGTAGTGGAAGGAATCTCCTTAACGCATGTAATATTGCGTGGAAGGATCCTAGAATCCCACTAGGCGTCAAAACATGTGAACTGCGCAACGGAGTTGGTGGTTTTAAGCTGCCCACCCAGTACAAAGTGTGCAGCTACGCAAGTGCATGGGACACCTTACGAACGAGTATTAGGTTCTTCTCCAATTAGCAAAAAGGATGATTGATGGCGTAGTGGGCACTTAGCAATTGTACATCCATTAGATATTCTAGGATTGTTTCAAACGGCCAATGGTAGGCGCAGGAGCGTTCCTTTTCTTACGGCATGGTTGAAGGCAATGCGCACGGGGCCCGATTAGGCATTGTGTTGTATTCAGGGCTGGACAAAGTTACTTTGAAATTGTTTCGCGGTACGATACAATATACTCGGGCAAGAAGTATTTGAGATGTAGATACAAGATACTTCCGAAATTAATGTATCCGATACGATACTTCCTCATTGTATAATAACCTACTTCGATGCATGGCAGTTTTGCTAATATAGATCTATATTTGCTACATTTGTGGTTACAGAAAGTGTTTACTTGAACATTTTTTAACTGCGATTAACTATGTTTAATTTTATTGAAGTATGTGTTTCTATCTTTCTTGTTCAAAGCATAGTTGGGTGTGTCCAGATGAGATCGAACGCGAGGTCCGGGTCACCATTTCCGATTTTGATGAAATTTGCTGTGAGCCTAGGCATTAGATCCAGAACAATGGTTGCGAGGTTAGTTTTGTGAAAGAAAAAAATTGTTCGTCTGAACAAAAATATATAAATTTTGGCAGCGAAAGGCGCTTTTCCGCCAATTTCGCGATTTCTCAACTTTCAGCGCACCTAACTAAAAAACGGTGCGCTTCTTAATCACAGTATTTATTTCCCTCAAAGAACATGTGACATAAAATTTTATGAGTGAATTATTTTCCTTGCTTACTGAAAAGCTTTAGAAGAAAAAAAATCACAAACGTGGCAAACCGCACAAAGTACAAGTATTTCAGGCATTAATTGCTACAAACAACTTAAACTGGGGATAATGAAACTCGGCACATATTAGCTTTGATACTTTCGCTTTTGTTTTAAGTAAATTTCGCGGCTTTATCGCGCTTTGTTTTACTTCATAATTGTGATGAACCGTAAGTGGTTTACCAAAAACATCAATGTTCGAAAATATTTTTCCCAAAATGGCCAGTTCTAATTTTTTTTAAATCCCTCTGATTGAAGTCAAGGACCTCATCTACCATTTTGCATAAAATGACGTTGCATTATTTTGGTTGCGAACAAGTCGTAATGCGTCACAAATCGGACATAAGTCGTTCAAAATACTTGTGCGCAATATAATCTCAAAACAGCAACTCCACAACAACAAATGCGCAGTCAGGTTGCATGGTACATCAAGCTTTGTCTTGCGATCAGCCGCTTGACAAATCCGCGGCAGCGGCCGCTCGATGCTGCGGGCACGCACATTACAGGAGGGCCGCTTCGATGACGAAGGAGCTCCGCTTTCGCGTGAAAACTGCGCTCAGAGGACGAATGAGATAAGGAATAATAATAATAATAATAATAATAATAATAATAATAATAATAATAATAATAATAATAATAATAATGATAACGTCTTTATTTCCATCAACGATGGAGGAGACTGCGGGTAAAAGTCGCTTGAAGGACAAGCAACTTGACATAGGCTTGACAGAATGCATCACTGTGAAACGTAAAGGCTGTTAAGTCATAAAATAATGAATTATTTTTTACAACACTTGAGAACGAACACGTTTGTTTTTCCCTCGAAAGTACCCATTATCTATTTCTGGAAGTAACAATACTGCGCTGAGTGCGAAACACCTAAAGTATCTGCTACGAAACCAGGTGCGTCTGTCCAAGTGGCCTGCCCCCAACGCATCTCTCGTTTCATTGTTAAGCAGAGTCAGAGGAGTGTGACGGTGCGTCTACGTCGTTTCGCCATGGATTTGCAGGTGATTTGAAGAAGTTTTGATGAAACGCGCTTATCGAAAAACTAGAACGTTATGCAATTTCCTGCACTTTCATGGGGCGCTACATCTATGCGCAGCGGTGAGTGCACGACGCTTTTGCTAAAACTGTCCAATACAATCTCTAAAGCTGCAACGGCGCAGCAAGCCAAGACACCTAGCGGTCTTCAGCCTCTTTCAGCGACAAGACACCGCTTGAGTGCTTTGTACCGCACCCCACTACCCACGCTGCGCGAAGAACGAAACTGAAACGCTAAAGAAAGACCCGAAAACAGTTCGCTAGCTAACGCAATCCAATCCAAAGTCTGTACTTCCTGTCACTCCCATAGTGGTTGAATGATCGCGGCGCCAGTTTCATCTGTAGGTAATTATGAATCTTTATGAAAGCTGGCATCTGGTGTCACTGCGTAACCCACAACCGGCTCCAGCGCGTGCAACGCGGCAATCCACTTTGCCACTTTTACTACGTCATTTTTACTACAGCTGTTCAGTGCGAGCACGCTCTCCTGCGCACGGACGATCCCGCGCTCTGCATACGTAGGTTGCTGCGGACACCTAATTAAAACTATCTAATGTTGCATCGTCTGTTCTCACCCGCGGCATTACGAGAGTTGCGGCCGAGGTGAACGCTAACGCTGCGACCATGCACGTCACGCACAGTAGCAGCGCTTGCAACGCTGCTCGCGTTCCAGCGCAGCCATAACAGTGTCACGCAATTTCGTCGAGTGGGCAGGTGTAATCGGTCACGGCCGCACGCGAATGCTACAGTAGCATTCAACTGCGGCCGCGAATGGCCATAGGGTCACGTGGGAACCGCATCGCTTAACTTGAAGAACAAAGAAACAAAGTCCTTTGAGAAAACTGTTGAAACTTAAGATGAAAGGTGCGACAGCTTCACTGTCCTACTGTTTCCACGACGGGGAACTGGGTAGAAGAAGTTTTTACCTATCATTCGGTGGAAGCCCAAACTTAGTGCTGCTTCAGGTAAAGCTTTGGTCGTGTCGTGTGTTGAGTGAGTGACGGCTCGTCACGCCTTCTGGCGTCTTCCTGAGAGAACCTTCTGCCTTGCCATTGCTCTTCGTTATTCCACGTCAAGACGTATTGACTCATTCCTCGGCCCCCCAACTTCAAACGTGCAGTAAGAAAGAAAACGTACCACAGTCACGTTCTTCGACGCGGGATAGCAAACGAGCACATGCAATGGGAGGGGTTGCAGAACTGGTGGCGTAACTCTTATGCGAGCTCCGGAGCTGGAAAGATTTCCCTTCTTTCCGGAAACCCGAGAATGAGTGGGATGCAGCTACAAAAGAGAGCAGCCAGATAAATGATAATACCCGGGTCTTACGGGCTCGTCAATAGGCACCACGAAAGAAGGAAACTAGAAGCCAAGATTTTGAATGCCGAAATCGAACAGACGGTTTTGGATTTCGTCTGCTGCACGGGCTTCTGGAATTGCGGAGGACATCTTTCACAGGAGGAGGAGAAAAATCGTTGAGAAGTCAAGAAGATGTTGGTAGAGCAGCAAAATAAGCGCCTGGACGAAGAATAGAAAGACGGTAACAGAATGTGAGCACCGGAGTTGGGTGCAAGGAACGTAGAAGGTGTGGCGCGCTGCAAAAATCACCCAGAAGAAGAGAAGAGCCGTGGTATCGGATCGATCTCAACGCCCTCGTCGCAAGCTCCCTTCTTCTACCGCGGCTTCCAAATTGCTTTGACCGCTGAAGGAGGTAACAAAGAAAGGGACGAAGATATTCTATTTCCTCCATTTTTTTTTCTACGTGCTTCTAGCAAAATGTTTTTTTCGCCTTCTTTGCAACGCTCCGAAGGAAATGACGAATCCATTGCGACACGAGCAGTTCAAGAAACCCGAGCCCAATCGAACGGGTGAAACTAGAGCTCGCCCAATGTTGCCCGTGTTCTTTCCTTTGATTCCTCGGCCCCTTTTTGTCTACGGACCTTATTTTTCTTCGTGCGGAGTGTTTCTTCCTGTAGTACTGGGTTTAGATTTACGGCGTTTAGGACTGCCTAGAAATACCCCGAAACCTTGGTCATTGGTTCGTACGAACGCGAGGTATATGTCTCGAGTTTCACGCGTCAGCGGTTTCTGCTATACCTTATACGACGGCACATAGTAGGAAAATAACACAGAACTATAAATATGGATCGCAAAACTGTCGAATGCTTTAGCCGGGGATATTCCACGTTCCGGAAACTGGCAACACAACTTGAGGATGGATGTTTTTCGTAGCTTGCCTTTCGGTCACTGCCCGAATGGTTGCATTTGATGCCGAGAGATTGTATTCCACTCGTTTATGATCTTAAAGTTTTCTTTACGTTATTCCTGCACATAAATAGGCGTTTCACTATTTTCGTTGTAGGCTGACCGAGTACATTGGATGCATGACACCTTTTATGGCAGCTTCACTCAGGCCTGACGCCAGGCATGGCCTGTTTTCTCCACAGTTTTGTAACCCTCATGCGCCAAAGTTCTTTTGTTTCTTTCGTGCTTTTATTATTGAGGGGAGATATTGTTTTCTTTTGTTAGTTTCCTTTTCTGCGCACAGATTCGTTTGGCGTAGCTTTTGCCTTTTATTGTACAAAAAACTTGGCGGCTTTTTATAAATCAATTTTAGTTTGAAGTGAGCACTCCTCTTGCTGGTTCACCATCCATGCATTTCTTAATTCTTTTTTTCTCCTTTGATGACACCTCATGCTGGGCGTTATTTGACTGGAGCTACAGGGCCGCCACAGCGACGATAACATAGAAATTCCGGGTGTCGATGTCGGCATCGTAGCTTGTGAACGAAAAGTCAGGCGTTTTCCGTGAGTGAAATACTTTTGGTTCGTACGTGAATGGGACCCAACCCTTGTAAATGGTGAGCTGGTGTTCTACCACGGAGTAGGTAGTTTGCTTAGTTTTGTTTGTTAAAAAAGTTGTCAAGTTTTATTTTTGGTTGTAGTGCCGCGTGTATCGTTCGTGAATTTGAAAATGTCCGAGGTGTTGTCTGCTTTTTTTAATATTTTCACATTTTTGTACTGTCATAGGACATTGATGTTGCTGCAACAAAAAGTATTGCTATACTATCTTAAAAAAATTTTCTTTCTTGAGTTCTGTTGGTTTTGAAACTGTGTTATGTTGCATTATTCATGGTTTTGTCCCCCCTATGTAATGCCTTCGGGCCTTTAGGGTACTTGAATAAATAAATAAAACAACCTAGAATAGGTCGTGTAGGGGCCAGAAGTTTCCTCAGCGCATGTAGTAACGCCTAGAATAATACCAGGCGTCAAAACAAGTGAATTGCGCAAAGAGTGGGTGGTTTTGAGGCTCGCCCATTGCAAAGGGGTGAGGCATAATCATTACATTATCATCCGCAACAGCGTCAACAGAGCACGCAGGAGCGCACATTCGCGTATTGCCTCACGACCACGTACTGGGTACTTCACCAATTCACAAAAGGTACAATCGTGGCCTAGTGGACACTTGACAACTGTTCTTCCAGTAGGCCTTTTAGGGTAGCTCAAAACGGGCGATGTTACGTGCACAGACGTTCCTATTCATGCGGAATGGTTGAGATATCCACCGGGAAGCGAAGCTAGGCTAGTGATTGAGAAGGTGATGCGAACAGGGCCGGAATATGTCATCGCTTTCTGCTCTTGAAGGCGAAGCTCACGTTTCCTCCAAGATTTTTGTTCAAGGTTTGAAAGCACTTTGATGTGTATTGATGTAGCTGATAACAGTTTAAAATGATCTCATGAGCGGGGAGACCGAGCAATCAGGACCAATAAAAAAATGGCGCCCAGGCCAGGCACGCCAGGCTTTCTAGTCGGTACAGTTCGATACTAAATCATTGAATAAGCCAGTCTTTGTGGTAAACGTTTAAAAGTTTGAATTGCTTCATGTTCGTGACCTGACTCTGCTTTTACCGCGGCCTATATTACTTGACCCAGGTCTATGTTTAATATATTCATGCCGTGGAACTAAACTTTGACTTGATAGATAACCCGGGCCCCTTTCCAGTTTTTTTTTGTCCCGGTACTGCCCTCGCGATGTATTTCCAATCTCGAACCATTTTTAACTTAACCCCTGCTGTCCACCCTGTTCATGAAAACGATTTGCGTTCGCTTTGCATCCCCCCGAAATGTATGGTTCGACTTGCAGTTCATATCTTGCTGCCTTTGAATGAACCATCTAATATTCGCAAAAAAAAAAAAAAAAAAAAAGACAAGAAAAAAACATATCGACCACTCTCCGGTCATTCTCTTTCGGGCCATTCATGCCTCGATGCAAAAATTGTCATTAAGCACTTTGTGGGGCCTTACAGCGCTTTTGCTGCTTGCGCCTGAGCCCGTTCGAGTTTCGTATAAAAGTTGCTGGTACTAACTCCGTTCCTGGTCTTAATGGGAGCAGCACGCATGGGAGTTCGACCAAAATGGAAACGATGGCGAGCGAGGTGCAGAACAAAACCCGAACCAAAAAGTGTACCCGCAACGCAGTTTTTTCACAACTGAACCTGAACGTGAACCATAAAGTCGCACGGGATCCCTAAGACTGCATTTTTATGAGATGACAACATGAAACTTTCTTCTGACTAGGTCTTTGTTGCGGAGGGGTTCTTCGAAGTGACTTCGAAATGGCCGGGTAGTGTTGCAAAGACTGAGACTATTCGTGAAGCCGAATTTTGTTTATGTACAGGATTTGCTACGACGTGGTGTCGACAACACTTTACGCGACAACATTTACAGTCCTCTTTTAGGCAGCGCTTCGCGGACGAGTCTTCGGCCGATGTGGACGCCAACCACAACGTCGACATTGTACTCACTGCAGCTGATAGATGCAACATCACTACGCATGCTGCTGCAACACTGCATCCACAGAAGGTCAAGGCCAGCTGGTATGGCGACAACCACAGCCCTCTGAAGCTTTCTGCACTTAACGCGGAGTTGCACCACCTCCGGTATAAGCCCCCCTTTTGACCGAGCGAAGATGTCACGTGATGTCTTTATCGGATTATGTCACAACATGGCGTCATAATGTGACGTCATCATACAGCGACACGAGTTGGCCACATTAGTGTTTGCACGCACGACGCAGTCGGCGCTACTACGCGTCGACGCCGGGTGCTGGATTTTTCCACTTATGAGACATATAAGGATTTCGCCTTAAAATTTTCAAATACTCGTTGATAGACGCTCGAAGCGTCAGCCACTCGACACCTCCACTCTCAAACAAAGAAAACAAGGATACGGGTTCAGTGCGTGCATCGAGCGACGTCTCCGGACCACATCAAAGCGGCTTTGGCAAATAGGTCCCAATTTATACCGACCTCCTTGCGCATTTTACCGTAGATGCTCACGGAGAGATGCTACGGGGAAAGAAAACCTCCAGGCATGTAACACAAGCCCTTATGTCTCCGTGCTGTTCAGACGTGGATCAACCCGCCCAGAAGAGGTCGCGATACGGAGGCTTCGTGTCAGTGTTACGCTAACCACATCTGTGAACACTGTCTGGCCGCAGCAGTGCCGTGGTGCCCATGGTGAATCGTGCCCATTCTGTGCCGCCACAATTCACGATGTGACTGTGCCACACTTGCCGTGTAGTTACGCAGGTCTGTAAGTAAGCTGTCTTCTCCACCTCCGTGGAACAGGCCTCAGGCCTGGCCGACCATCCCACCTTGCCCGTTGGATTTGCGGACCATATCCACATCCAATGCAAGACTTTCTGCTCAAATCCAAACCATTCGTGCATCTGTGACAGCATGTTTTACTATGCCTAAAGACAAGCTGTTGAAATAAAAGAAAAGAGAGGTATACAATTTTCATTCATAGGAAAGCTCTAAGCGTTTAGGCTATTGACCGGAACAGGCGATGACAGATGTTGTGACGCATAGTGTTTCGAAAGAACCAGCCATGCCTTTCTCACAAGGCATTCTATTTTTGCCCCTATTAACGTATAGTGGCATATACTTGCATGAGTGCACATCGTTCATGCTTTTTACAAGTGCAGTTAAAACAATACTGATATTAGCAATCATGCACCGACGTAATATCGCCGAAGGGGTGAATTTGATACTCGACGCACTTGGTGCCACTGCGTAGAAGTACCGTGGGCTCTAGGCTTTCTTGTAAGGTAACAATGATGATTTATGCCTCTGAAAGACCAGGAGCTTATGTCAATGGCTGGGAGCATGCACACCGGTCGGACGCCATTGTAACAACTTATTTGGATGCCGCAGTATGGTCCCATTTGGGCAAGCATGTTCACGCCTTCTTTCTGGGCAGTGACTGACGCGACCGGTAAAATGCCTTTTCTGCTGCTGCGCTCGCATTTAGCATCAGATAGAGTCGTAAGTGTCGGGGAGAATTGTGAATGCGAGCCTTAAGTTTAGGAAGCTTTTTCTTTTGGCAAATCTCTTGCAGTAACATTTGATGTTGTTATTGAAGGAGGGTTTCAGTCTTGAGGAGTGCAAAATTCGCACTACAGAGAATGTCGCTGGAGTGACAGAGCACTTGTCTTCGTCAAATCAGTGGTGCCTTCTGCAGCAGAGTGCTTGTGTAGGTTTTGGCCGCTAGCAATGCATAAATAAACACGCTGCTAAGGAAGGCATTTGCTTCCCTGACCGAGGCAAGTCTTGTTGTAAAAAGTTCCGTTCCAGTGACATTCCCTGCTCTGGGATCTTTCATTACTTGAAGGTTACTACTTCCCACGAGCTTCTGTCTCGTGTGTAAGTCCTGAAGAGTATCACTCACTTTCGTCCTTGACTTGATTCAATCTTTGTTCAAAGAACAGAGAGCGTGGGAACAAGGACGGCTGACGAGGCAGAACGGCACAACACAAGCGCTCACTGACAAGCGAGTTCTTAGTGAGCGCTCGTTTTGTGTGGTTCTAACCTGTCCGTTGTCCTTCTTCCCGTGTTCTCAGTTCTTTGAACTACTATAAATTATCAGCTAGCACGCACATGCTTCCCGTTGAAGTGATTCCGTCTTTTCCTCACGGGTGTAATCCATTTCTGTTATGCCTGCATGTCATGTCCGTGTAAGGAAAATGCCTCCTGGTAGCACTCTCGTTTTTTTCCCCTTTCGATCCTGCTTCTGAGCTGTATTTCCAATGATAAACTACACGTAGCAAATCCATCTCTTTATTCTGCTTAAAAAACTGATTTGTGAGCGAGCCGTTTGGGTTTTGCTTTCTTTTCTTAATATACAACCTTCGATTTCTTGTTTAACCTTTCCTGCCTTTAGAACGACATTCGATATCCGCGGGAAACAGGCAAAGAGAATCGATTGTTCTTCGAGCGCCCTATTTACGATCGTGCATGCCTCAATCCAGAATTATCGGTAAACGTGTTCCAGGCTCGCAATTCTTTTATTGCTTGTGCCTTGTTCTGTAAGACATTCGTTACACGGATTACCAAGAAGTAATGCTGGTGTCAACGGCAGCAGTTAGTACGTTGATTCATTCCAATGGAATGACAGTTATAAGTTTGTATAGTTCGCCCAAGCAAATATTAATGAAGCACTTTATTTCAGTTTAATTGGTGGGTTTAGTCAAGTAATTATTTCGAAACAATGTGCTGGTAGCGAAACAGGTCTGATGATCGAACGCTATACAGATTTGTAAGGCCTTTGATATGGCAGCCTTTTTTTTTTTTAACAGGGCTTGTTGCTGAGCTAGTTGGTTCATACTTCAGGGAAAAAACATTCACGGCGCAAAGAGTACGGGGACGAAGTGAAGAAACGAGCAGACAGACACGGGCGCCAACTTCCAACTATTTATTTATTAATTTACACTTAGGTTACGTTATGAGGAAGATTCCATTAGCTTGCTCAACATAAGACATTATGGCTTCATATGACCGTGTGACTTCCGTAATTTGTCATTTCCAACAAGATATGGCATTATAGATACAACATGCGATAATCAGATAGGTGCGCACAGATTATCTACCGACTCTGACGCCTGGAGAGATGACTCTTCTCGTAATTTTCTTCCAGTAAATATCAAATATTAAACTTGTTAAATAAGGCCGCAATAACGCCCATATCCAGGTGTTTTTGTTGTGCCTACTTCTTTCTTATTGGTTGCGTCCAATTTAGCGCTGTTTCATTATCCATCATATCCACGAGCCCAAAGAACAAACGAATTCACGCAATAATCATCTCCATGGTAACCAACAGAACCGGGTGCCTGATTATGTTCCGATAATCTCGCTACAAAAAGATCTGCCTTCGAGACCGACCGCAATCCTAGGTCAGTGCGACCGGCTGTGGCGCCGGAACCACTAGCACCAATAGCGGTCAGGGCTTTTATTTCGCGTGATGAAAGGAAAAGTTAACAGACGAAAGGACACCGAGAAAACGAAGCAGTCACGAAGGACGGACCACGGAACGGGGCTCCACATATTGGACCCTTGTTCCCCGCTATCGACCACGTATATATCCTGATTGGGGGGCCGCAGATCGAAGAACGAAATTCTGGTCACGGGGACTTTTGCTTGCGGTCACTCCACTTGCAGGAGTGCTCATGCTACGCTTCTGTGAAGGGCGCAGGCGCTGGATGTGGCATTCAGGCTCAATGAGGATTGCCAGTAAACTGAGTGCTGAATGTTTTTAAACAGGGTATGTCGCTGCAGTCATGCTTCGACACGTGATATGGCCTTCTTGAAGCGTTTGCACTAAATGGTTACGTACGAGCCGATTTTAAATGCGTAAACATATATACGCTGACTCAAAGACAAACCTTTATGGGCATTCGTCCGTCATGCCCACGGTACTGAAATTTGAAATGCTGTAGAGGAGAGAATGTATGAGGCCAAAATAACTTTTGTTGGCTGTGCTGTGTTTTGAACCTACTGGTCTACGCTCAGAAGCCCACTCCTACTGGGCTAAGCAGCTAGGCTTGCAGAATGTGAATATATCTGAAACAAATGAATTCGTTTTACCGATAGTACAAAAGGGATGTGACTTGAGAACTCATCCTACGATGGCTTCGCTGAAATATTTCCTGATATTAAAATACAAGCCCTCTCTAGGTCAACATGTAGAGCGGAAAAAGAGGATTGTACCACTTAGAAAAATTCTTACTTTGCTAAAGTTCCATGCCAGTCACGCGTTCCGATGCTCGCGGTGTGTGCGTTTTTTTTTGGGGGCCTTTCCAGACCCTGACCCCTGCTAGATATAAGACGCGACGCCGATGTCGCCAGAAACAACGCTCCAAGGAAGGCCGCCCTCGTAGACTTTCGTGCGGAAGCAGTAGTAGAAGCAGAATGAAACGTACATTAATGATGACGTTCAGGTATAGTGGACGAGTTGTTCAGTCGCGGCATGCCGGGATTAGTCGAGAAGGGCCGATTGGTCATGCCGCATCGTCCTGGCAAGGCGCACCTCCCACGGCCTACTGTCTGAGTTTTGCCCCAAAAGAGGGGATCGCATATGCTGTGGCCGTCAATTGCACAATCATGTGGGACTCCACACACACCACGGGCAATCTTTGGGTACATGGCGTAGCAACTTATGGTGTAGTAGAGGTAGATGTGGGTGTGTGGTGGATTGTACTCTTCCCGAGCTCCGCCTTAGGGCTGCGTTCAAGGATGGGTCTGTAAAGGTATATTGCTGTACTGTAAAACTACACGCGTACGCATCACTTTCGCTACTCCAGAATTAGATATTGAGTGAATTTCTGGATGACCGCTATATAGCAGAGTTATTATAGGACACAGAAGAAGGCCGAACGCATCTGGAGGACCACACCTCACGTCATTCCACCAGGAGGTGCGAATCATTCGCCAGTTCTCTGCGACAGAGGTCGGTTGGGAGGGGCTACTTGTGCCTTTCCTAAGACAAAAGTTTCGATGGTGTGCAGACACCACGATTATTGAAGTTGCGGTGCCCTAGCACTACTGGTGCCAGACACCACCCGACAAAACGAGCTGATCTGCAGTATGCTTGCATATTTTACACGATTTCGCTCGGTCTACAAAGTTGCTTGGCCAACTACGAAACAACTGAAAGGGTGCCGGAACTCGGTAGCGTAACCTTGCCTCTGTCCATATTACCGCTGTAGCAGCGCGAATAGACGTAGACAAGGATGGTAAGAAGGCAAAGTTTTCCACGTGTTCCTTGTCTACGTTGCTTCAGAGATGGAATTGTACCAACTAGCCGAACTTTCTATGCCTTGTTCTATCTCTAGTGGCGATCACGGTGCCAGCTGCTGTCCCTAATGTAGTGGGTTCGATCCTGCTGCGGCTGTCTCATTTCGATGTAGGTGAAATACCAGAGGACCGTGTACTTGATTCATGCGCACATTAAAGAAACCCAGGTGTTAGAAATTGCCGGAGCTCTCTATTACGGCCTGTCTCATATCGCTGTCTCGGCACATAAAACGCTAGGACTTGTATACTGCCTGTACCCTCAGGAAAATTACGCTGCAGAATTCTTTGTGAGTGATAATTTCCGCCAGTAATGAGGCTACACATATTATTAGTCAATGTCACCGGCCAATCAGATAAAACACTCACGAACAAAGAGTTCTGTGGATTCGGCCCCTTTTGATTATGTCTGGTAAAATGATTTTAGGTAGCGTATTCAGGTAACGCTTTCAAGAGTCAGCCTTTTTTTTTTTTTTTTTGCTCTTTCGAAGAGTAGGCACTGCGCTGTCTGCGCACGCTACGCTATTCGAAAGCTTCTAACAAACATTATATTTAATGCGCGGTATTATATACGCATAATGCGTACAGCGTCCTCAGCCGTTATCACTGCGCAAACTTGAAGTTCAATGGGGGTCGTTTATTGTACATTTCGGAGACCACCGCGACTGCGTTATCGAGAAAAAGCAATTGTTTGGCTGCCAAAGCGAAAATCGTTGGGGTCGCCGCCGCTTCGCCAGGAAACGGAACTTGGACGAAGACGACTCGACGATCCGAAATATCTACCGTTTCGTTCGCCTTCGGTTGCTTGTTCGCTGGATCCATGTATCGATCGCATTCGGCCGTGCATCCACTTCCTCTCAATGCCCTTTCTTTTTTCTATTTTTAGACGCAGCAAAACCGTACTTCTCATTTGAGTTCGCTTGGGAAATCAAAGAACGCTTCCGCAAGCTTTTCTTTTCATCAGCGGGATTTTTAAGATCTGGTCTTTCTCTCTCTCTTTCTCCTCTGAGGGAGGGAATAGAAATGCTTTCGGGAGCACCAGGATAATAGAGCGTGCCACAAGATTAAAGTTTACCTCACAAGAGACGGAAATAATGTTCCTGATGGAAGATTGGAGCTCGCCTGGGCGCTTTTGATTCGCGTAAGTCTTCATAATTTATCATTTACCCGTGATATTGTATAGCCCACTCGAAGCACATATCGAATGACAGAGAACTACATTGTTATTTTGTATTCATGACTCAAATATTAAATATAGTCGTCGTGACCCTTTTTAATTAAGTTGAAGGGAAAGAGAGCGGTGCGTTCCATTCTCTCATGACGATTTCTGAGGATAACGGGACCTGCAATATTGTTAATGTGAATTTTCTATTCGTCACGAACTTAATATAATTTTTTTGTAAATCAGATTTTTGGGGAAGACATTTGGAGAATAACTGGAATTATACATAAAGCATTCGAACTGCGCACGGGTTTAAGTAACGCAGCAAAGACTCTACGAACATGTTCGTCGCCGGAAAGTTGTAGTGGTATTCGCGCAGGTCTGGCATCCGTTCGTGCTTTTCCAGGCTAAGCATCTTAAAACTCGCAGCATTCTGTGACGGCGTCGTAGGCGCAAGGCCCGGCAGCGGTGAGCGAATATAAATGTGGTCCTGAAAGGATGCGCTGGTCACATGTGTATTTGTATACGCCGATTTCCAATAATTGATGCTTTTATCAATCATTGGCTTTCTCAGCGATTAACCATTTCTGAGATGGCCGTCTAATTTTTAGGGGCGAAGTTCCTTATAGCGAGACCTGGTCGGTTGTCGATCGTCGATCCATTCTCTGTACCCCATAGTGTTCCCTTATCGCACAATAGAGGGCGCTGTCCCATAGAGATGCATGCAAACTGCAGTTGGATGACGATATACTAAGATGGCGCTGTACGCGTTCTGTGTCGTCATCTTAATTTCTCGTCGTTTCCGAGAAGGGCGCTGTCCCATAGACATGCGTACAATATGGCGGTTGGGTGAAGGAACGCTAGATGGCGTTGGCGGTGCAGCTGATCTCCGATTGGCTGCTGCGCAGAACTGCGCGGGGTTGCGCCGGGCGACGAGCGCCCGCTATCTCGGATCGTCGCCGTACGAGTGCGCCTGCCGGATCGTGCTGCTTGGCGGACCATGGACGACGAGGAGCGCCGGGTGCGGAAGCCCGCTGCGGCTCGTGCTCGTTGGCAGGATCCCGAGGTGCGAGTCAGGCGGATCTCACACACACTATCGCTTTGATTACTGCTGGGCGAAAGCCACTGAAGCTTTCACGGTGTAACCATGATTGCTTCACGAGCTTCGCCCCAACTCTTCATCATTCACCCCGTGGAATATGCTGTGATTTTTTATCGAGGTAATGTAATAATGCTATGGTTTGACGCATCGAAACTGCGATATGTTTATGAGCGCGCCGTAGCGGAGGGCCTCCTGAAATTTCGACCACCTGAGGATCTTTAACGTGCACTTCAATCTAAGTACACAGACATCAAGCATTTTCGCCTCCATCGAAATTGCGGCGGCTGCGGCCGGGATTCCACTCCGGTGACCTTTCGGGTCAGCATAGGAGCACCATACACACTTGACCAGGGTGGTGGGTCCTTTATTGTGGTCACTTCTAATTTCACGTTTCCTTCTGGCCTGGATGATGCCGGCGCATGACCGTAGTTGTTGCCATGTAGCAACTTAAGTGTTGCGCTACTGAGCACGGGGATGGAGGCCCCAATTCCCGGAATGGAGGGAGGAAAGGGTTAAGAGGGAGCACTGCGCAATGAGAAAGAAAGAAAGAAAGAAGGAAGGAAAGGAAGAAAAAAAAGAAGAAAAGAAAGGAAGAGAAAGGAAGAAAGAAAGAAAGAAGGAAGGAAAGAAAGAAAGAAAGAAAGAAAGAAAGAAAGAAAGAAAGAAAGAAAGAAAGAAAGAAAGAAAGAAAGAAAGAAAGAAAGAAAGAAAGAAAGAAAGAAAGAAAGAAAGAAAGAAAGAAAGAGAAAAAATTAGGGGACCATTAAGCTTCGCCTTTAAGAGTTGAACGCGATAGCGATATCCCGTCCCTACTGCGTACTTCAATCACTTAGTGCATACTATGTAATGGGTAGTATGGTTTAAACCAGGAGAAATTATGCGCGGCAAATGTGGGAAATGTTTTCGAACTTGATATGCACCCACTACGTGGTGTTAAGGGAATACGCACAGTAAGGTGTGTGCCGTTTGTAATGGGTGGCTGGCTTTGAACTATGGAATCGTTATGATAGTCACATATTCTGACGCCCGATTGCAATGTACGCTTGTACCACACAATATTCCTGGGATATTACATGTGATATTGCGACGCCTATATAAAGGACGCTTGCGTTTGCGAAGCATGCAAGTCATTTTCACTGCATTTCCAAGCAGAGAAAGTTATTTTCACAGTATTTCTAAGCAGAGGCATGGCTGTGTGGTTGAGCACCTGCTTGCAACGCAGACAACCCGGGTTCGATCCTCACTCGGACCCGGACATTTTTATTATTTATTTTATTTGCATCTTTCTCGATTTTTCGGTCACGGACAAGATGATGATTTTTCGCTCACAACCAACGACGCCGACGGCGACACCGACGCCGGAATTTCTGCGAAACGAGCTCTTTAACGCTATCGCGTTAAAAGCAGTAAATCTGGCGCATACGCCAAGCTTCGGTTGCCCCACTTTTTCCCATAGGTATAGGACTCCTGAATTTTTGTTTAGGTCGCGCATCGGTCGCGTTACAGGGCTCACCTAATGCAGGTTTCCAGCACAGGATCCTGTTGCAACTAGAGGCCGAGTTCTTTCGGCACGTTCCTCGGTCGTCTCTTCTCGATACTCAAGATAATGGAACGGCGTCAGGGCATACACTCCGACATCTCGCGCGGGATACTTCCTGCGCTCGGGTAAGATTACGGCAAACGAAGCTGATATGCCGGGGCTAGTGGGGCGCGTTTGTCGCGTCCAAGGCTGCTATGGTGAACTGTTAGGATCCTTAGTAGGATAACTAATATAACGGAAGTGACGATACCGATGCACTGTTTTACCAGTGGAGATGTTTACGCTCGCCGTACTTTGTCTGTCGCAAAGAGAAATGATCATCGTCATGAATCGGCACGCGCCCTCTCCATCCTCTTCTTCATCGTTGTCTTCTTCTTGTGCTTCGCTCCCAGAACACGTGCGGTGATTTTTCTGGCCCTGGGTACAGCCACCTGATCGGCGACCGAACGAGTACAAAGAGACAGAGAGAGAAAGAAAGAAAGAAAGAAAAAAAGAAAGAAAGAAAAGAGAAACAGAAAAATTATTGGCGCCAAGAAATTTCTTGGCGAAGGCGGGACTCGAGCCTGCGTTCTTACGATCCGACGGCGAGCATCATAACCACTCGGCTATCCTTTCTCTTTGGTCCGCCTCGGTGGAACAGTGGCTACGGTGCTCGGCGCTGACCCAAAGGTCGCGGGTTCGATCCCGGCCGCGGCGGTCGCATTTCGATGGAGGCGAAATGGCAGAGGCCCGTGTACTGTGCGATGTCAGTGCACGTTAAAGAACACCAGATGGTCCAAATTTCCGGAGCCCTCCACTACGGCGTCTCTCATAATCGTATGGTGGTTTTGGGACGTAAAACCCCAGATATTATTATTATATATCCTTTTTTTTGTGTGTGTGCTTTATTGCCTGTTCTTGGACATGTACATCAAACAACAGGCATATGAAGGTAAGACCAACATGCTGTGTCAGTCTTACTAGACGGACACTAGTTTAAAATTGCCTGAGTGCGGTCCAAGGGTTCTACACTCGACAACCGCTCAGGTATGCGCTCCTGAGCTTTCTGAAGTTCAACAAACTTGGCCACACCCTCTCGAAAACACAATCGTGCGGTGGTGGTAGAAACATTTATTGCCACTGTAGAGCGCGGGGACCGAGCCCCCCTACATGGCACGTGGGTGCTCCCTTACTGTGAGGAGGCACCCTTACAATGCGAAGGAAAGCCCTTGAAGCGCAATCCTCTGGCCGTGCATCTGGTATCGCGATAAAATCCTGCCATACGAGCCCTCCATAAACAGTGAAGGCCATTTAGCATGATCGAGTCAAAAGGCAATCCCTCTTCATCATCTATTGGCAGAAATCGTATACCGACTTCCTGCTTGTTACGGCAGTTGAGATTCGCGTAATCTGCAGCCAGTTCCTTCAAACTGTTTGCCCCATCAGATGCAGCAGCAACGCCGCGCCGACCAAGCGTAATGGGCAATCGCTCGCTCGGCGAGGTGGTGGTGGCCTCTCTTGCCGGCCCCGGGAGACCGCCGCAGACATCTGAAACATTTTTAGCGAGTTTAATTAATTATTACTACTTTTTCTTGATTATTTTTGTTGATTATGGTATTTTAGACCAAGTTTGTTTTTTTTTAACCCGGTTTCGAGCATTGCTAACCTTGTTATGGCCTGCATTGAGTGCTTTAGTGTGGGAACATGATCACGCCTCATGAGATTGTATGGATGGACGACAAGCCGGGCCCCTGAAGTGCTCCGCACTTAAAAAAAAAAAAAGAAAAAAGAAAGATCTGGGAATATTCTTTGCTATTGTGTAATAACGTGGGCTCGCCAGTTAGAACATCGGAGACCACGAGATGGGGAGGGCTGCTGGCGACGGCCAACGGTTGTGTGGATCGACGAAATCAAGAAATTCGCAGGCACAAACGGAATCAGCTTGCACAAGACAGGGTGGGTTGGAGATCATTACAGAAGGCCTTCAATATGCAGTGGACACATCACAGGGTGACGATGACGACGAAGATGACGATGATGATGATGTTATTTGGCCCCTCTCATCTGTGATGTACTCGCATGCACCTCAAATTCATCCTGAATAAATAAACTTCTGCATACCTACCCGCCTACCATGCGTGCGTGCCGCCCTACCCAGAACACTATTTCTTTTACTCGCTAGGCCGGCTTTCCAAGAATGACTTGCACTGTGTTTCTTTTGTTTTTTTGTTTTTCCGCGAGGGAAACACGCGTCAAAGCGCATGCGCCAACGTGTATAGTGCTACGTCATTCATCCACACGGGTGTCATTTTGCTTTCGAGACACGTTGGCGCTGTGACATCCTTGATGATTCAGCAGTAAATCTCGCTGTATCCGGTGCTCCAAATGAACGAAGGCAAAAAATGCAAAACATTGGCCAGCGTGTTCACGCATGGCGTCGTAACGCTCACTTGTACTGCCAAGCGTTATTCATATTCACGTCACGGGTTTGCCTGCTCGCTTTGAATATCTTATGCGCCGCAAGAAAATTGAGAAACTCGTTCAGTCCTCAAGGGCTGTCCATTGAACGTGTCTCTGTTTATTTTTTCCTTAGCTTAGCTTGTTTTTTTCTTCTTTTTTTTTTATTAGAGCCGCGTTGACATTGATTGCACGTTCGTTGGTTACACATGAGGGCTGAAGACACGCTTTGCATTTTTGAATTCTTGCGGGAAGGCACGTTCCCCCCGCGACGTAAGGGACAAAGTTAGTTACGGAACTCTGTGTAAATGAACCTTTGAAGAGCTGGCGACGAGGCGATGTACACCTGTAGGCTGAATTCTTTTTTTTTTCTTTTTGCGGAGAAGCGTTTTCTGGTTAACAGGAAATTAAATATTCAACCGCAGTTGCAAGGAAGTGCGCTTACGGCACCTGTTCTCATCTTGCCTAAGGGAAAGTCTCGTTCGCCTTCCAGATATGGCATTGAAATTAATGCCATCGATAAGAGAAGACGCAATAAAATGTGAACAAAATCAGGCATTTTTTTTAAAACATTTTTTCTCATAACTTATTCCCTGTAGGCGTTGACAGATTCTGTGTGCTATATTAAGACATGTATTTAACGTGTGTGGTGAAGTTTATCTAAGAATTTTAGGCTTTCCTCTTGGTATGCGGTTCAGGTGAACAGGGCGATAACAACACTTTATATTCCCTATCTTTCTTTGCGAGTAGACAGTCATTATTCAGGAAAAAAATCTCACTCCTCGAAGGTCGACGTCCTTACGAAATAGATGTCTGTTTAATAAAAACCATGACACCAAATACACATTTCAGAGACTGATATCCTTCATGTTGAAGATTTAGGAAAAATAAAGTGCCGTCTTAATTATCTTGGACATCTGATTTATTGTATTGCGGTATATGGCACGTGAGATAGAGCATGGAAATTAGGAAGAACCATGAGAACGAGTGTTGTTAGATTCCGGCCTATTGGTTTTACTAACAAACTAGCGCTTGGAGTAGCACATGTGCACATGTCAGAAGCAAGCATTTTTTTGTGATCCCATAAAAAAAGGGTAATCATAGCTATATCGCTGTTAAGACACAGCGATTTTCTAAAGATATCTGTTACGCTGAATAGATGCGCAGGCAACCTTGCTGTTATTGATGCGCATCTCGTATTGTGTTGACAGGTAGCCATTCACGTAGGTTGTCGGCCACCTTGGTCATGCAACAGTAGCGATTTTAAGGATTATGACATCTTTCGTCATGCTGTTCGAAACAGAGCTCCGAGAAATAATATCCATGCTCGTCACATAAAGAGAACAACTCTGAATAAATTTAAACACCAGCACGTGTTTCCTACAAACCTGATTCCGTACACTTTTGTCTTTTTTTCTTTTATCCTCCATCTCTTTTTCTAAGTTCAATTTCTGTGCTGCGCAGTTAGCTGTTCTAGTGAGAACTGACGCTGTTGTGATCCATCCGCTGCTTTTATTGCCAACTATTGGCGTGGATGAATCAGGCAGTATTTTTCTTTCTCAATGGACATTTCGTCATTTGTTAGCTCACTTGAAAGCAAGTCTTTAGCGAAGATGAATCAAAACTAATTAAAAATTAAAAACACCTTGTAAACGATAGTAAATTGGTAAGCAGCGGGTACAACCTAATTTGAAGACGATGCAGTGAGCAATTGAAAGGAAAATAATGAGCGTAACCTTAACAGATAAGAAGAGAGGAGAATGTGAGGGAACAAACGGGCGTTAAGGGACACCTTTAGTCGAAATCAAGAAAACGAAATAGACACGAGCAGGACATGTAGCGTGTAGACAAGATAACCGCTGCTCATAAAAGGGGCCCTGCAACACTTTTCCAAGTGGCCATGGAATGGATTGACTAAAGGAGCTTATTGCCTCACGAATTCACCGCCGCAAAAATTTTTAGAATCCGTCCAGTACGAGCGGAGTTACAAAGATTTGTTGCACGCTGCAATTGCATTCTCTCTTCTCTCGTCCTGTCGAAAGCGCTGGAAGCTAAGCAAGGAGGGGTGGCACGGGGAAATAAAATACGTCACGCGCGCCTGGTGACCTTGAGCACTTTTTCTGTTTTTTTTTTTCTCGAATACGCGACTTTTCAGTGCGATCGCGCGCGTGGACAAGTCGCGGCCTCCCGTGGCGGCCCCAGTAACGACCGAGCGCGCCATGCTCAAATTAGCCAATATCTGATACAATGTCTGGGATGAGTGATTTTTGAGCTTGTAGCGTCATATGTCGAGAGAAAAAAAGCAATTTTCAGGTGACTTACGAAGCTTGCTGGTAGGACGTAGCAGCAGCGATCACAGGACCGGGTTGATTGGCGCAAGATGAGGGAGGCAGTGGCAGCGGTGTGGCAAATGATGGTGGTGGTGGTGGAGAACAGCGAATACCGCTGTGTTTCGAGAAGAGGGGCCTGTCTTCACCGGGTCAGGAGAACCCTAGTCCTCGTGTCAAAATGCCGGACTCCAGTGACAATTCCTGTTCAATGATTTCGCATCTGTCCATGCCACCATCTTACTCTTGACTTCGCTCTTGTTTTAATATAAGATGGTGTTATTAACACGATGACAACTTGTATATATTTATCCATTGATTAGTAGTTAACATTTAATGGACATTTCAAGCGAATTCTTTGGGCGTATCACTTGTCCAGTAAAGTCTGAACTCATAGTTACATCAACTAATGACGATTTAGTGGTCATATTTGATGAATATTCGTTGCTCGCGTTAGTAGCTTACCAGCAAAGTTGGCAGGTGGCTAAGCTTGAGAATTGCAGGTTTGCATCTCGGCTCTGTCGGCCGCTTTTCACAGGGCCGAAACGCACGAACATCCGCTTGCTTAGATTTAAAAAAATCTCCGGGTCATAAGAAATAGTACAGAGTCCCAAGTTACGGCGTACTTCATAATAATATTGTAGCTTTGACAGGTAATACCTCATCATTAAAGAAGCGAAATGAAGTTCGTTTCGTGAGGCCATTAGTTAAAATGCGTTGCGGCTTGATAATTCCAGTTCCGGATGTTTCGAGAGATATCTCCACTACTTCCATCCGCAATATACCTCAAGTGTTCCTTGCATCTCCCGACTAGAGTTAATGCTTCCACCCGATTTCAATTCCCAACGCCCTTCTGTAAAGTGGAGGTCCTTGTTAGAATAATTGAATGGCACTTCATTACGATCACTGCAATAAACAACCACCGCGGGGCTGTGCTTGACGTTCTTTGGGAGCAGGAGAGCGCTGGTCTGCCTCCGTGTGCCGTGATATCTCCGACAGAACTTATAGTCGGCGGCACTTTAATCTCGCAATGCTCGTTATGGCAAGGAACAGCGGGTCTGCAATCATTACGACGAAATTTCTCGAACTATACAGCATCTAGGAACGCATTGCTAAGCGGCTCCAACCTAATGAATCGAGAACTGCTGTTTACAGCAAACAACGTACCGGTGAAGATGCCGAGGAAGCAACAAAGCTCAAGAAGGTTTAATTTGGCAGCAGTTCATGATAAATTTACCTTCACAAATCGCCACATCTCGTTCTTACTTCTACGCTACACAGAGCCGAGACCCGCCGTTGTTGCTAAGTCAATATGACGCTGCATGTCAAGTTCAAAGGCGCAGGTTCGACCCCCCGCCCCTGCCTCCGCGGCTGCAGTTTGGTTGGGATGAAATGCGAAAACATCCGTGTATTTAAACTTAGGTACAAGTTTATGCACCGGATTTAGTCCTCGAATGTGCGCCTCCTCCTTCCCGCCACCTCCTGCGCTCTCTGTTCGGAACGTCGAACCTACCTCGCCCATTACGACAAAGGTTCAGCGCTATTTCTGCTGTTACACTCCCAAAATCTGGCAGAGCTCGCCGAGTAATCACTGGCGTAGCTAGTTTTGCTTTTCTAGCGCTAGCCTTAGATATTTGCGTCCACTATATATGGTAAGATAGGTTGTTACGTCATTATTTATTTATTTATTTATTTATTTATTTATTTATTTATTTATTTATTTCATTAGTTAGTTAGTTAGTTAGTTAGTTAGTTAGTTAGTTAGTTAGTTAGTTAGTTAGTTAGTTAGTTAGTTAGTTAGTTAGTTAGTTAGTTAGTTAGTTAGTTAGTTAGTTAGTTAGTTAGTTAGTTAGTTAGTTAGTTAGTTATACGTACTGCAGTCCATCATGGCCTATAACAGGAGTCGTGACAGTGCCACACGTCAACCGTAGATCGAAACTCGGTTGTGGGCAAAGAACGAATATCTCCGGGCAATGTACTCCAACGTTTAGTTGTTGAGGGAAATATCTTTGTACCAATGAGTTCTAGATTTCGATGGTAAAATATCGAGGACTGTGCGAGCTACAAGTACATGCAGGAAGGTTAACCAAATTCTTAGTATTGACTTGAGCAAGCACAGCATGGGGACGTTTTTAAGGCACGCAGGAAGTTCAGGCTTTCGTTGTGCCGACGTGTTGCCAGAATGATTGGTTGTGATTAGCGATATTAAAAGAAGGTGCAAATTACATGGAGCAGCTACCTGTCTCGGTTTCAATGAATTGCGTTTTTTTTTCTTTTGGTGTGTAATACTATTCACGAGTGTCTTTGCAAGCTAAACTACCGTACCGGTTATGCATCCGGTGCCGTTACGCGACCGTCGAAACCATTTGAAGACAGAATATCATACTATGGTTGACCTTAAGTTGCCCTTTAAGTGTAATGGTAACCATGAAACATAGTGACTCTGCATATAAATAGCATCTGTTGGTTATTTATTTTGCTGTATTTTGCTGTAATAAACATTCATTCAATCAAGAGGAGAGCGTATTGTTTGTGGTTGGACGTGTTATTGATAGACGCGTCGGTTAAATTCTAAAGAATAAATGGCGCCACGTTAGAACTGTGGCGTCCGTTCTACTTCTTTCATCGGTCTGTATTCCTGTCCCAATTTACAATGCGCTTGCTCATCTACCAGAACTAAACTGAATTGAGTACATTGATGATTTGATGTGCAGTACTATGGAGAGAAGGACATATTACCCAGGGAGATGTTACATATTTTGTTGGCTCCTCTTCTAATGGGACTCACATGGTTCGCACTGGTCGTTCCCTAAACATCCGTCCCCGCATTCTGCTCTGAAAGAAAAGATGATAGGGAAGGGGGGGACTTGAGAAAACAGAGTGGCGTATTTCTGGGAGATATACCTCAGACTAATCAATGTAAGGGCTAGAAGGAGCGTCTTAGAACATTTTCGCTCTAAGTGTATCCATTCCGCTGCACCTTATATCTTAACCCGAGTAGAGTCCTTATTTATGACCATTTCATCTGCGCCCATGTGTTCCCTGAGCAAACTCTGTCTTTCTTATCAAAGCCTTCGAGGAGTTCGCTTTGCGTAAACGTCAAAGATGACAAAGCGCACAGTCGGCGCTGCTACCGTGTTACTTCGCACAAACTCTCGTCTACGGCATTTAGATGTCTTTATTTTTTTTTTCGGCTCTTAGATTTGAAATCAACGTTCTTTCTTTTTATTTCAGGTTAATGCGTTTTTTTACAGTGTGATCTCTTTGGGAAAGTGCATGGTGCACGGCATCTAAAAAATGTGTCAGGAACTTCACAGCAGTTTTCAATCAAGCAAAGGGGCTTCAGCGTGAACTTTGTTGATTTAAAGCTGGAGCAAGTAATGAGGTGTGCGACTTTAAAGTTCAATTTTTCAAATAAAAAATGGGCTCCTACTATAGTCAGTGTTAGGGAAAGACTGGGTTCTGCACAGCCAATCAGCGAATTCATCCTTAACTCAGCTTTGCCTGAATGGTTGCCACTTTCTCGTTAGCTGTGAATAGCATGTTAACGTGCGGTAGACAATAAAATGTTTGTGATATACCTCGATACAGCGTTTTACAGAAAAACAGAAGCTAGATAAAACGAAAATTTTCCTGTGATAAATTAGTTTAAATTACGTTTGCTAGAGTAGGTTAGAAACCTTGGCAATTTCCAAGGACTAGCATTTGCAAAATTTAAAACGCTACGTAAGGTGAACTTGGAAACCATGGCGCCATGAGCACAGAACGATCGTCGCCTTGTTTTGTGGCAGCCGGATGGCTACTTCACATATTGTTCGTATCGTATTGTTATCATAGTCGCTAATTAGTATATCTTATCGGGATCGTAATAACAACCATTAGGTAGCTTTGAAAAAAAATTGTGCGTGCATGCTAGGAGCTAATGCCCGAATAATGGTTTAGCAGATATCAGGCGTGATACTGAAGAGGGCCTGCAGTTGGTAGCGCAGTTGTGTCTGGGTAACTTCCAGCCACTCGAAAAAGTTGCTTCCTTTCCACTTTCAGTGCCACTAGTATATATTTCTAATTGCGCTTTTTAGAAGTGCTCCACTTGACATTTGAATCAAATATTTTGCACGGAGTCTACACGCCGTGCGCTGTTCAGCACTTCAGTCCTGCGGCCAAGAGAACGGCAACATTATTGCTGCACTTTCGTTATATTTACTATTTCCTTTTGCTGTATTTTTGCTCTGCAAATTTTCTGTAGCAATTTTAGAGGGTTATCACCCCGTAAAGCTACGTCCTGTATTAGCTTCCATAGACTGCTCATTTCTTCCAGTAAAGGATAGAAGTAGCATTTGAATTGAGTAAAATTGAATTTAAAAAAAAATATGGCTGGTTGACCCGGCATAATTCGTGTTGTAACAGCGCGACAATTGTACGAGCACATGGACAAAGAGAAACAATAAACGCGAAAATAAAAGGCCATGCCTAATATCGTCTAGTCATCGGTTTTCTCCTGGGGAAAAAATCAAGTGATCACTCCACTTTCTTATCGCACGCAATAAAGAACAGTTCCGGCTTCGTAGTACTGGTTGTGTATAATGAAGAATTGGTGCTGTCTGTGTAATGCACCTGTTGCTGTTAAGCGTATGATGGCATGATATAGACTGCCGCTGCAGCGGTGATTATGATGATGTAATCTTCTGCTCTAATTTCCACGAGGATGCCCACGCGGGATCTCTCATTTTCGTCGGAACCGTGGAAGAACTTTCGCTACTGCTTTTTTTTTTTCAGGTTCAATTACACAATCTCTGTAATGCACACATCAAAGTTGGCGATCTCAGCAGCAGATAACTCAAGATTTACGCTGACGAAAGAAGAACTTAAACCGTATAGTTTGTACCGCGTCTTTTGCCAGTGTGAAAGAAAAAAGTTAGTTTCGCCGCAACGACGAAGCAATGAATGCGATAGCAAGAAATTGCAATGTCACACGAAGAACGACGAGCGGCTCAATACTTGCGAAGCCGCTGAAGCGCTAAGACGGACGATCGAAAAGAACGCGCAGGTATACACAGGACAAGCGTGAACCAACAACTACTACTGTTGTTACGCCTTTACGTTTGAACAACGCGCTGCAAATGTCGACAACACTGAACCCGACGCTCTTAGATATTTTTCGTTTTTTAAACTGCGGAGGAGTGACCCCTCTGCGTCTCCCACCACGCGGTGGCGTCTGACGCAAGGTGTACCCGGTGTTCTTTTTTTTTTTAGATGCGAAGCATCTTATGCTCGGGGCTCTGTCCGTCCCGCGTCCCCCCGTCCCGCGTCCCGCGTCCGGCCACTTTCACGAAGTAGGGAAGCACCCATTATGCGAACTGTAGTAATATGAAGGCCGTCAACCCTACTACAATCATCAGAGTCATGGCCGAGAGCACAGAGAGGCTGCTAGGCAGGTGGTGTCTGTCGCCCAGGTTGACCCCATTCCTTGAGTCATGGCCGAGAGCACAGAGAGGCTGCTTAGCAATGGCTAGGCAGGTGGTGTCTGTCGCCCAGGTTGACCCCATTCCTTGATCATGCTTGCATGTGTTTGGAGGAAGCTTAGTCCGTCCCGCGTCCCACAGCACATGCGCGTCCCCTCCCCCCTTTCTCTCCTCTAGGAATCCTCTACTCTACGGAGCGGCCCCCCGCGTCCCACACCCCCCCACAGCGCGTCCCCTCTCCTACGCTCACCCCCCCTTATCTACGATAGGAATCATCTACTCTACGGAGCGGCGTCCCACATCCCCACAGCGCATGCGCGTCCTTTCCCCCTGTCTCCTGTAGGTATCCTCTACTCTACGGAGCGGCTCCCACACCCGCACAGCGCATGCACGTCCCCTCCCCTCTCTCTCCTCTCCTACAGTCCCCCCCCGTCCTTTCCTCTAGGCATCCTGTATGGAGCGGCGCACACGACAGGTGGTGTGACAGCTGCATACTCCGCTGGGCGCGCCACGGTAGTTCCGCGGTATGAAAATGACGGAGCGCGCGTGCCTCATTGTCTCTCCTGTGCAGCGCCGCGATGAGCTCCCGGACCGCTGCCGTGAAACGAGAGCGGCGACGTTTCTCCCGCTCAAGCTAACTATCTCCCCGCTGCTTCGCATCCACACATGGTTCCCTTTAGCGGGAGATGGGGACGATTTTTGTTCTGTTTTCGTTCCACATCATGAGTGGGTACATAAACGGGCCACTTTTTCATGCGCGCGTCTCAAAGGCAGTTTTCAAAGTGAAAGAAAATGTAGGAGCGTTGCGTGATATAAAACTCGCTCAAGCTTCTCCGAGATCTGCGTACCGCCAGCGGCAAATGATGTCCGAATGCCGTCCAATTCTTAATCCGACGAAGATTTTTGGCACAATCAGGGGATATATTAGAGAGGGAGATCCTGGTAGCTATTTACATTACGCAGGAGACTCGTGCATTAGCTGCGCGTCAGTGGCACTCGAAGAAAAAGAGATTGCCTTCATGTCGCGATAGAGCCTTAGAACGTCATGATGGAGATATTGGTTCTTTCTTGTATAAATTTTTGTGTTTCTTCAAATAAACTCAGCTGATAGTTCGCGCTCGTTTGTTGTATTTCCTTTTGTCCTCGTGTTTTAGCACAACGTATTTCATTCATTATGGCACACCAACTTGACCGCATCAACTTCCTTGCCCGCGTTAAGCTCCACATCAAGGTCCTTCATGTCTCACAAATTCAACCATGTCCCATCACTACGCTCGTTAACCTCATCGCAATCAACTCATGCCAATCCCGGATAGTGTCGCACTACCTCAAGCAAGGCTTGGTTGCTCCCGAAGTTCATGTGTCACATGCGAAGCATTTCTTAGCGAACTTCGGCAACTTTGAGCGTATCTATCTATCTATCTATCTATCTATCTATCTATCTATCTATCTATCTATCTATCTATCTATCTATCTATCTATCTATCTATCTATCTATCTATCTATCTATCTATCTATCTATCTATCTATCTATCTATCTATCTATCTATCTATCTATCTATCTATCTATCTATCTATCTATCTATCTATCTATCTAACCGCCTACGACTTTGTGCTCTGCAGACCGTATCGTTAATAGGATTTATACCAAAACTGGTATGGCATAACATGACTCTATGACGAACATGATGGACTGGTCATATGAAAATCCCGAATAACTCGTTATGACCGTATGATTTACACGCCATGGCCCTGGTGTTCCTGCAGCCATTTCCTTCACTTGATATATCCTAAAATTGGTATGATGAGACATTTCTGCATGACCAACATAAATGACAGGTGGTAATGTGAAAATAATTACGTGCATGCCATGTACAACATGATTTACATGCCACGCTCATGGTGCGCTGACGGCCGTTTCGCTAGCTTGATATACACCAAATGTGGTATTGCGTGACGCGAGTGTATGACGAACATAAATGACAAGTGCTAATACGGAAATCGTGACATGTCATGTACAACATGAATTGCATGCCACGCCCATGGCACGCTTGCGGCCGTTTCGCTAGCTTGATATACAACTTCGGTATTTGCATGATGTGACTGTATGAGAAACATAAACGACAAGTGGTAATACAAAAATCATGACATGTCATGTATAACATGACCAGCATGCCATGCTCATGGCGCGCTCGCAGCAGTTTTGCTAGCTTGATATACACCAGAATTGGTGTTACGTGACGTGACTGTATGACGAACGTAAGTGGCAGGTGGTAACGTGAAAATCATGACTTGCATGGCATGTATAACGTGATTTACATGCCACACTCATGGTGCACTTGAGTCTAATTCGCTAGCTTGATATGCACCAAAATTGGTATTGGGCGACGTGACTGTTCGACGAACATAAATGACCGGTCCTGACATGCAAATCGTGACACGAATGTTATGTACAGCATGATTTGCTCATTGCTGGCTGCTTTGCATTACATCGATTCCCACAATGCGTGAGATCTGCGGCTTTTTTTTCTTGGTGGTCTCGAATCATCCTGAGGACACGTCAAAAGGGTGGACATGATTTTGAAATCTGAGAAAGGGCGTCAACCCAGAAGATGCTATGTAACGAAAGGACGGACCAGCCCGCGGGTCATGTAGAGTTTGCACGGTCAGATGAGTGAATTTTTGTGGCTCAGGTCAAGATTGTGCCTACCTAAGCGAGAACGGCGCAAGGTAGAGCCAGTTGGAGTTACTGTTCTGGGTGATGTCGCTATAGCAGACGTCGTAACGTCTCTGCGTCTTAAAGGACCGAAGTTCAGTTTTGAGCCACCCTCCAAAAAGCCTGAGATGCTTGCTGTGACACGGCGGAAAGGTGAATGTGCTGTTGAGACTGAGTGGGACTGAGCTACCAGCGACGCTATAGATGCTCTAATTTGGACCAAAAAATCGAGTCTTCACCAAGCCCCTCCGTTTAAGAAGATCACTGGCTTCCTGCGGTAGAATGACATCGTGGCAGCGCAGGCTGACAAAGAAGATGGCTTCCATGAGAGGGCCCTGGAAGCTATCGAAAAAGTTTCAAGGAAATGACCTCTATCCATAAGAAGCAAAGAACCATCGCTGTCAAGATGCTAGAGGACCTCCACTTAGATGCTCTTCGAAAAGCGATGAGCAAGCCTGAGGTGGGCGTTTTGGTCCTTTTCTTTTCCGGCAAGATTCACAAGCCTGATTGCCCCTTTAGGGCCACAGCATCAGAGAAGAAAACATGACAGGTGCAAATAGGCAATCTTCTCTAGCGACATTTACGTCACCTGCCCCTACATGACCCATTCCTTGTGCGGAGGTCAGCAAAATTTGTGCAGACTTCACAGGCAGAGACTTGGAGGGGTGTGTATGCCTTTTCTGTGGATGTGGAACACATACTGTTCCATATCCCACTGGGGTTTGCTCAGCGCTATTAGGGATAAGATCCAAGAGTTTGGTGAGGTAAAGTTCACCTGTGCCAGTGGAGTGAATTACGATAAGTTATAGAATTGTTAACTTTTAGCTTCAGCACACTGTGGTTAGTTTCGAAGGTCAGCATTATGTACAGCGCATGGGTATCTGTATTGGCTCTTCACTTGCTCATATTCTGTCAGATCTGTACCTTAGTATCTTCGATAAACGTGTAAACGCCCTTTTTATCCAGTCTTTCCCCGTTACGGTTTTTGGGTATGTGGATGATTACCGCGTCGTAATTAATGAAGTTGCAGGTTCAGTGTTGGAGCGCACAGTAAAACCAATCATTGACACCTTTAAAAGCAATTCGGAGGCTCTAAAGTTCACGTGAGCAGCCTTGTGACGGTTGCATTCGATTCCTAGATTTGAAGATCACGTTGATGAACACGCAAGTGTGCTTGCGTGTTCATCAAGAAAAACGAGCCCTTATTATTTCCCCTTCTTTCCTTCATTCAAGGCGAAAAACTAATTCTGGCAGACTTCATGCCTTCAGGTAGAATGTGAGGGATTATTCGTCAGCTGCCAGCTCGTAATAAGATCATGTGCTACGTGACGCCATCAAGCAGAGTGTTCCACACTCGCCGTCATGGCTACTAGCGGCCTGACTGACGCTCCCACGTTTAAATGCACATATATACCCCATAAAGCGGACGGAGGGATGACCGCCGCTGTAGCTCAGTTTGTAGAGCATCGGACGCGTTATTCGAAGGTCGCAGGTTTGGTCCCTGTCAGCGGCAAATTATCTTTTCGTCTATTTTCTTTCTTCACAATTACCTTACATACGCCGCCGCGCTGACATTCCGCGAGAGTTTGGTTAGTGAAACCGCCGAGAGCCGCCAGGGGAAAGGAGAGTGAAGATCAAAATAAACAAACATACGATCTTCACGCGTCTTTCGTTTTGTGTGTAATTTACTTCTAAAGGCTTTCACCGACAGGGGAGAAATACTCTGCGCGATTACACCCGGCCAACACGAGGCATGCCTCCCTTCTGCTCTATTGACGGTCTGGCTATCTGCTCCTATGCTCCTCTTCTCAGCCACGCCGAAAGGAAAGAGACCCAGGAGTGCGTTGATTCGACGGTGGACACTTGACTGACTATGCGAAAGAAGAGACCGTATTTTGCGAATACGTGCAGGAAGAAGGACGATCGCACGGCTATGTTCAACTGTTGGCGCATTTGTGCCTTCATGAAACATTTTTTTTTGCTTTCCTTTCGTAGATAGAGGTCGCGCACGTCTTTTAAATTGAAGTAATTTGCAAATATGCAAAATTTTATAATGTCTTCATTTCCGACGATGGAAGCCTAAACCGTGGTTTACTTGCCTATTTTAGTGCGTAAAACGTTGTTTTGCCTGCGTATTTTCGTGCCTAAAATGCAGTCTTTTAGTGCCTAAAAATCCGGCCTCTCATCATGACACTCTGTTATGGAATGCGTCTTTAAGCAGCTTAGGTAGGCAATCTCTTCTAAATCTGTAGATTCAGGTGACGGTAACGGAGCGTAAAGAAGTTCACCTAGCAATGACCACGCAGAATGGCTGCCTTACATATGTGATGGCAGTTAGTGCTGAGTAAAGTGCTATGTTGTCGTCTGTCCAGAAGAAATTTATGCTTGATTTATTCATTGCTTATTTTATTTATCGATACTGTTGGTCGAAAGCCGTTACAGGCCTGTTCCAAGAGAAGATATACAACATAGCAGTGCTGTCACAGCCAAGAACAGATTCACACCAATGCACAATAAAAACAGCAATACAAGGAAGGAGAAGCATAGAGAAAAATACATGAAGTTATGATAACTTTCCACAGCCATGATTAAATACTCTTAATGCAGCCAGGAACATAAGTTTTAATAAGACAAGTTGCTATAGCTTAAGTAGGAGATACGTATTCATAGCCGAACTAAGTTGTAATGCCCGATTTCGAATTTACATACACTGCCTAATATTAGTAGTTAATGTAGCAGAGAGTTCCATTCTTTTATTGTTCTGGAAAAATACAAAAAAAAGACGATGAGATGGAAAAAGAATCGCAAAAACTGAGACATAGTCGACACAGACACAGCAGGTACACTAGCCCTCAAGGGGTACAGTAACACTAATGATGTACACCAACGAACCACGCTAACTGAGAAAATACGGAAGAGGCATTTGCCCTGCTTTGGACATGGTCAGGCTGAGGATGATGATGACAATATCACTATTGCAAAGATGTTTTGTACAAAAAGAACGAATGCAAATTATGGGCAAAGTGCTCATCTGGAAAATATGTAAAAGGGGATTATTTCAAGCAAGATGCAATTAGTATTTCTCACTGTTCCGTTTGAAGTGGGATCCCACCAGGGATAATCCTCGTCATAATCTCATCAACACGCGTACAGGGAATGTGCGAGCGGCGCTTCATCCACGGGGTCGTTTTAGTGGCAAGCACTTGAAGGCGCGTCCAGC